>CM053036.1:41005332-41039354 GCA_028564925.1 Lithobates sylvaticus | reverse complement strand
TGAGAGGAGAGAGAGACCTCTAGCTCTGTTCTGGACCCTCTCGTGTGCCCACAGAGATGGCTCTACGTGCCAGCTGTGGCACGCGTGCCATAGGTTCGCCATCACTGAGCTAGGAAATGATGACAGAATGCAGTAAGGAGACCAGATGCCTGCAGGGTTTCTAGCAAGCCATAGCTTTACAGGCAGATATCCACCTAACCCAACTTCTGCTCTGGAGACCTGATGAAAATCTTCGCCCTTTCACCCTATAAAACAGATTCTGAAGAAATGAACATATCACACAGCAATCTTGGTCTTCTGACCAATCAACAAGGGTTTGAGTGTATAGCAGTGTTATATACCTTATAATCCATGCACAGTTTACAGGAATGTTGATAAATAAGGTCCCTTATTCCATCTTATCGTTTGTCAGACACTTGGGCTATATGGTAAAAGTGTTTTTATTCCTTGTATTTAGAGGTTTTATGTCACCACTTCACGACAACTGCGGCGGTTGGATTCTGTCACGAGATCTCCCATCTATTCCCACTTCGGGGAGACGGTGTCTGGCCTGTCGGTGATCCGTGCTTATGGACATCAGCAAAGGTTCCTCCAACATAATGAAGACACAATTGACAGCAATCAGAAGAGCGTTTACTCCTGGATTGTTTCCAACAGGTATTGCACACAAGAAAAGTGGAACTTCGCCCAAAGCCATCTAGTCAGTTTATTGCAGTGTGGGCCAGGGAAGTGTTAAAAGGGTTTTTAATCATTCCCTACTCTATCCAAAACTACAAAATTGGGGATTTACATACACTCTAAATACTGGAACTTTAAGATTCTCAGGGATCTGTACGATCCACTTCCGACCCCACCACCAACGCAGCTGTGATAGGTCAGGACCGAGCTGAGTTTTTAGTGTCACAAGCTAAGGTCAGTCCTCTGTATTTCTTAGCTGAGCTTATGATGTCACCAGCTGAGGTCATTCCTGTGTATTTCCTAGCGGAGCTTCTGGTGTCACCAATTAAAGTCAGTACTCTGTACTTCTTAGCCAAGCTTCTGGTATTACCAGCTTGGGTTAGTCTTATGTAGGTTCTGGCTTCACCAGCTGAGGTCCTGTGTATTTCTTAGCTAATCTTCTGGTGTCACCAGCTGAGGTCAGTCCTCTGTATTTCTTAAAGAAAAATTCCCAGGTCAACTTACCAGCCAGCCTGCAACAAATCGAAACGCCCTGTTTAATAGTTCACATTAAAAACAGGGGTTTAGTTTTTACACATTTTCAAACACATGCATGAGCTACAGAGGCCACATCATGGCACTCCAGTATTATCTCAAGTCCTTACTCTATACATTTTGAGAGCCTCCATAGTAGGAGCACATACCGTATATAATAATTGATGGATTGAGGGCAGGTATACCTGGAGGAAGCCCACCCCTCCTTAAAGGCACAGGGACACCCAGCAAATAATACAATGGCAGCGAAGGTGTCCAGTGCACCCCCCCCCCCCCCACATAACCAATGGCACAAACAAACGGCAACTGCCCGACCTATGACTGGCCCCTGGACACCTTCACTGCCATTGTGCTATTTTCTGGGTGTTTAGTGTGTCCATGTATCTTCAAGGAGGAGTGGGCCCCCTCCAGGCATACCTGCCCTCAATCTATCCATTGTTATATATGTGCTCCTACCATGGAGGCTCTCCAAATTTATAGAGTTAGGACTGCAGTAAACTAGGGTGCCGTGAAGCGTCTCTACAGCTTACGTATGTATTTGCAAATGTGCGCAAACTAAACCCCTGCTTTTAACGTGAACTGTTAGACAGGACAATTCGGTATGTTTCACCCTTCCATGTGTTTCTGGTGTCACCAGCTGAGGTCAGTCCTGTCTGTTTCTTAGCTGAGCCTCTGATGTTAACTGCTGGGGTCAGTCCTTTTTATTTCTTAAATCAGCTTTAGGTCAGTTCTGTCTGTTTCTTAGCTGAAGGTTCTGGTGTCACCAGCTGAGGTCCATCCTCTGTTCTGTGTTTCTTAGCTGTGTTTCTGGTGTCACCAGCTGAGGTCAGTTCTGTCTGTTTCTTAGCTACGCCTCTGGTGTCACCAGCTGGAGTCGGCCCTTTGTATTTTTTAGCTGAGCCTCTGGTGTCACAAGCTGAGTCTAGAACTCCTGTATTCCTTAGATCAGCTTTTGGTGTCACCAGCTGAGGCCAGTCCTGTTTGTTTCTTAGCTGAGTCTCTGGTGTCACAAGCTAAGTCCAGTCCTCTGTAGCTCTAATGCCGCGGACACGCGATCGGAAATTAGGCTAGCAAAAGACCGTTTAGAGCTTTTGGTCGGAAAATGCGACCGTGTGTATGCTCCATCTGACTGAAAAAGTTCAGATCGGAAATTCCGATCGTCTGTAGCAATTCCGACGTGCAAAATTCCTACGCATGCTCGGAAACAATTCGACGCATTCTCGGAAGCATTGAACTTAATTTTCTCGGCTCGTCATAGTGTTGTACGTCACCACGTTCTTGAGGGTCGAAAGTTCAGCAAACTTTTGTGTGACCGTGTCTAAGCCAAGCTTGAGCCGAATTCCGTTGAAAAAAACATCCAAGATTTTTCTGATCGAAAATCCGCTCGTGTGTACATGGCATTAGACCAGCTTCTGATGTCACCAGCTGAGGTTAGTCATCTTTATTTCTGAGGGATCATTCTCACTAAATTTGTTGTCATACCTTGGGCTGTGTCTTCCAGTGCTGGTGATAGTAATGGACACCGGAAATATAGTGTCCTCAACCAGAATTTTTCCCTGTTTACAGTTTTTGTTAAAAAAGAGTTGAATAGAGTTGAAGAAATTCTGGCATGTTGATTTTTTTGCAATGATGGTCACTCTGTTATTGAGACAATTGAATGGAGCTATTCAAAAGTGGATGGTGATGCATTTAAATGAACATGCATACATTTTAAGAAATCCGATGAGACTGAACTCTAAGGCCCCTTTCACACTTGTGCGACTTCAAAGTTGCGCGATTTTACCGCGATTCGCGGCCGTGATTTTTGCCGCGATTTCAAGGAATGCCTGTGTAAGTGGCATCAAAATCATACCAAAGTAGTGCAGGGACTACTTTGAAGTCGGAACGACTTGAAGTCGTACTAATATGAATGGCTGTCATTGGAAATCATGGGGAACGACTTGTCATGCTACTTTGCAGTCCCAAATCGTGAGACAAGTCGTACAAGTGTGAAAGGGGCCAAACCAGATTACCACCAGACAGTGCAGGGCGTAGCCGTGCTGTACAATCTCACCACCTGTTTCTTATCATGAGGATAAAAGGAACATACACTTGAGGTGTGACCATGGAAGCTTAGATATAAAACCAAGCATGACTTTCATATAACTGTAGTAAATCCAGTTGAGGTCCTGGAGAGAAAAACCCAGTAAACTGTTGAATTTCTTAATCTCTCCACTCAAAATGGAAAACCCCATTCTGAATTATTATGAAAACTGATACATGGAAATGTGACGTATCTTCAACAGGTGGCTGGCCATTCGTCTGGAGTTCGTAGGTAACCTCGCGGTTTTCTTTGCTGCCCTCTTTGCGGTGCTGGCCCGTAACACGGTGGACAGCGGGACTGTTGGATTGTCTATTTCTTCAGCCCTTAATGTAAGTCCTAATGACATGACATCGTACTAATGATTTATTATTGTCTTCCAGGGAAGGTCATCTTGTACACAACAGCCAATCAAATTCATCTTTTTATTTTGACACGTGCTCTAGAAAGATAACACTTGTACATGGATTGGTTGCCAAAGACCAGAACATTTCTCTGTAAAGAATGTTCCAAAAATGAATTCTATTTTTTGATCTACTCTGTTAGAGGTTCTGTTTAGTCGACCACTACTGAACAGGGGACTAAGCAAAGTTCACATAACAATGTCTCACCTTTGTGTAGAAATGTTTGATAAAGGACTGCTTCACCCAAAATACATTTACATTGGGTGATGGCACTAGCAATACCATTAATAAAGAAATACATATAATACCCAGCCCTGTACTATATCAGGTCATGGTGTAGCTCAGCCTTTCTCAACCTTTTCAACACAGAGGAACCCTTGAAATAGTTCTCCGGTCTCGGGGAACCCCTGCTAAAAATTTGAAATCTACAACTCATGATATATTAGTGTGATGGTCAGTGGGAAGAATGGTCCTTACACTTGTGGTCATTGGGAAGAATTACCTCCTTACAGATAGCTAAAAAGATCAATAGTGTCAGTGGGAACTTATCCAGGGCCGTTTTTAAGGCAGGGCAAAAGGGGTAGCTGCTCTGGGCCCTGTCATTATTGTGGGGCCCAAAGCAGCTGCCTCATACTATCCTGGTTTAAATCCCCTCGTCCCTTGAGGTTTTAGTCCTGTGCTGTGTCCCAATATCTCAGTGTGAAATGCTGCACAGCTCTGCCCTATTGTTGTGTAAAGATGACTCACCTGCAGACCCTGTGTTTACATGTAAATTACTGGCATTCATATGTAAATAGTGGTGCCATTCATATGTAAATAGCGGTGGCAGGCGGCATTAATATGTATATCATGCCCAGTGTTGTAAGTAACGCGATTAAAGTAAACGGCGTTACGTAACGCCGTTACTTTAAAGGGTAACGAGTAATCTAACTGATTACTCTTCCCCTCGCGGTAACGCCGTTCCCATTACTGGGGCGGCGTTACCGCAATTACTCGCCGCCATCCGCGGAGCCGTCCGCGGCCACGGCCTTAGGAAATGCCGCGGCTTCGGCCTAGCTCCGGAGCGGCAGCCATCTTGGTGCACCCGTCGGCCGTTTACAATGTGATTGCTCCGTCAAATGACGGAGCGATCACTTGTAAACAAACCGGCGTCAAGATGACGCCGGTTCCTCTCTCCCCTCTGTGTACAGATCTGTACAGTGGAGGGGAGAGATCGGATGCCAGCACATACCCTGCCAATACTCTGCAATACCAGCCAATACCCTGACAACACCCGGTAATACCCTGCCAATACTCTGCCAATACTCTGCAACACCCTGCCATACCCAGCCATACCCAGCCATACCCCGCAATACCCCGTAATACCCATCCATACTCTGCCATACCCAGCCATACTCTGCAATACCCCGTAATACCTAGCTATACTCTGCAATACTCTGTAATACCCAGCCATACTCTGCAATAATCTGTAATACCCAGCCATACTCTGTAATACCCAGCCATACTCTGTAATACCCAGCCATACTCTGTAATACCCAGCCATACTCTGTAATACCCAGCCATACTCTGCAATACTCGGTAATACCCAGCCATACTCTGCAATACTCGGTAATACCCAGCCATACTCTGCAATACTCGGTAATACCCAGCCATACTCTGCAATACCCAGCCATACTCTGCAATACCCAGCCATACTCTGCAATACCCAGCCATACTCTGCAATACCCAGCCACTACTCTGCAATACCCAGCCATACTCTGCAATACCCAGCCATACTCTGCAATACCCAGCCATACTCTGCAATACCCAGCCATACTCTGCAATACCCAGCCATACTCTGCAATACCCAGCCATACTCTGCAATACCCAGCCATACTCTGCAATACCCAGCCATACTCTGCAATACCCAGCCATACTCTGCAATACTCGGTAATACCCAGCCATACTCTGCAATACCCAGCCAATACTCTGCAATACTTGGTGATACCCAGCCAATACTCTGCAATACTTGGTGATACCCAGCCAATACTCTGCAATACTTGGTGATACCCAGCCAATACTCTGCAACACCCTGCCAATACTCTGCAACACCCTGCCAATACTCTGCAACACCCTGCCAATACTCTGCAACACCCTGCCAATACTCTGCAACACCCTGCCAATACTCTGCAACACCCTGCCAATACTCTGCAACACCCTGCCAATACTCTGCCATACCCAGCCATACTCTGCAATACTCGGTGATACCCAGCCATACTCTGCAATACTTGGTGATACCCAGCCATACTCTGCAATACTTGGTGATACCCAGCCATACTCTGCAATACTTGGTGATACCCAGCCATACTCTGCAATACTTGGTGATACCCAGCCAATACTCTGCAACACCCTGCCAATACTCTGCAACACCCTGCCAATACTCTGCCATACCCAGCCATACTCTGCAATACTCGGTGATACCCAGCCATACTCTGCAATACTTGGTGATACCCAGCCATACTCTGCAATACTTGGTGATACCCAGCCATACTCTGCAATACTTGGTGATACCCAGCCAATACTCTGCAACACCCTGCCAATACTCTGCAACACCCTGCCAATACTCTGCGATACCCAGCCAATACTCTGCGATACCCAGCCAATACTCTGCGATACCCAGCCAATACTCTGCGATACCCAGCCAATACTCTGCGATACCCAGCCAATACTCTGCGATACCCTGGCAATACTCTGCGACACCCTGCCAATACTCTGCGACACCCTGCCAATACTCTGCAACACCCTGCCAATACTCTGCAACACCCTGCCAATACTCTGCAACACCCTGCCAATACTCTGCAACACCCTGCCAATACTCTGCCATACCCAGCCATACTCTGCAATACTCGGTAATACCCAGCCATACTCGGCGATACCCAGCCGTACCCAGCCATGCTCAGCCGTACCCAGCCATACTCAGCCAATATTACAGTTGAGGAGATGACGTGGATATTACAGTGGGTGAGATTATGGATATTACAGTGGGGGCTTTATGGTGGTGGAATTTTTACAGGTTTTTGCAAATTCAATTATTATTTGCTGATCCGAAAAATGATCCGATCCGTGACTCTGATCCAAGCAACGATCCGATCCGTGAATTTGGGGGGGACAGATGTACAGAGGGGGAACAGATATATGTGTGTGGGGGGGGACAGATGTGTAGTGGGGTACAGAGGGGGAACAGATATATGTGTTGGGGGGGAACAGACATGCAGGGGGTACAGAGGGGAAATAGACGTGCAGGGGGGAACGCGCCCCTTGCTTACAGTAATACTAGACCCGCCCCTAAGAGTATAAAAAAAATAAAAAATCACATTTACTTTTCTGAGTAACTAATTACTTTTCCAATGTAGTAACTGAGTTACTAACTCAATTACTTTTTTGGGAGAAGTAATTTGTAATGTAACTAATTACTTTTTTAAAGTAAGATGACCAACACTGATCATGCCCTCCTGAGGTCATATCCACAGTAATCTCTAGCAACCAATCAACAAGCAGAAATCATGTGCTGTAACTTCGAGCAACCAGTCAGTGAGAGGTAATGATACACTGTAACCTCTGGCAACCAATCGCAATTGCTGCCTGATCTGATGCAGTAAACTGATTTTGAGTCTAGCTGCTATTTATTGTATGTCTCAGAGCAGGTGGAGAGCAAAACTGCATGGGGGGGGGGGGGGGGCAATAAAAGTTTTCCCAGGGTCCAATCAATATTAAAGACGGCCCTGAACTTATCTGAGAGGCAGAAATTGACCAATGCTGAAGGAACCTCTGGAAGAACCCTGGTTGAGAACCACTGGTGTAGCTAGTAATAGATAGTCCCATTCAACTGGACACATGAGCTACAATGTTACATTTTATCCAGATATATTACATTAAACAAAATCTTTACATATAACCAACAGCACTCAGACTGGGAGAGAAAGAAGCTACCACCTAAACCAATCATGATTCAACTGAACAATGCTTACAGGAATGGTCAAAATAGAGGGTGTTCCTCAGGGCCGAAACTAAGGGGCCGCTGGAGGGGCAGCTGCCCTGGGCACAGTGTTTTTATGTGAGGCAGCAGCTGTAAATTACATTTAAAGTATTACTAAACCCACAACAGTAAAATCAGTCTGTATATGCAGTAAAGCATGCTTGTTATACTCACTGTAGAACCTAAGGGGTTAATCCACTGCATTGTGTAAAAAGGCTGTTTGATCCTGTCTTCTGATCCTCCCCTTCTTCCACTGTCCCCAATCTAGCTCTAGGGTGTCTGCTAAAACAATATATATAATGTTTGGGGGTTCAAATTACATTCTCTAGCAAAATAATTATGATTATTACATGTAGGAGAGAAGTGTCAGAATTGGACTGGGTGGCAAGGGGTTAATTACCATAAGTAATATACAAATAATTATTATATATTATTTTTAAGGTAATTTACTATATTTTCAAAGACTGTACTCAAGCAGGTGGCTTAACGGAGAAATTACTGAAGTTTGAAGTTATAACTTCCAACCAGTAATTTCACAGTAATAGATAAATAATAAATTATTATCTTATAACATATAGCATAATAATATATGATTTAGATGTACCTTTTCAGCAGCAGCAGATTCTCGTTCTCCCTCTTAACCGTGTGAGAAAAACATAGGATTGTGGGTAAATCTTATATCCATAAACACATGTTTTTTCCTTCTAGTTAAGAGGGCTGGGCTGGGAGGGAGTATTTGTCTTTTAGACACATGCCCCTTTCTATGACACTGCAGTGAGAGGCGTGCCTCCACTGCAGCATTTTTATTGGACAGCTGGGGCCAATGGTACTTTACCATTGGTCCAAGACTCCAAGCTGTCCATTGAGCTCAGTGCCTCTGACAAGAAGTGAGGAGAGGCACGGTGAGCTCATCCTCTCAGTCTGCTGCAAACAGAGTGTGACGGCTTTTATTTAAACAGGGCACTCTGTATGTAGCTTCTGACAGGCTGTACAAGGAGGCCCATATCTCTGAAATCATAGGAGCCCCAATGGTGGAGTAGGACTTAGGCGGCCTACCCCCAAATTTGGGGTCTCTGTGACCTCAGGTCGCCAAGCTACAACCCTCAATTATTATTATTCTTTTTTAATGTTCATGGCCTCCCCTGATTGCACGTCCCTGATGATATATATATAAATAGATGATATATATATATATATATATATATATATATATATATATATATATATATATATAAATAAAAATTTGGCGCGCCTTTTTTGGCGCACCATATAACTGTCAGATACTCAGAAGCAGCACTGTAGTGCTAGTATTATAGACCTCAGCTGCAAAAGATGATCGCGGGGCCCCCACAACAAGGGGAGGGGGGTGCACATTTTGGCATCTTTGCCCAAGACACTGGACAACCTGGTCCTGGCACTGGTGCTCCTAAATTGTTGAGTCAAAGGATCGGGCAGGTCCTGCTATATTGCTTAATTGCATATACAGAGATGTCCATAACCTGTCCAGCAAAAGTTTTTGGATCACAAGTCTGGCCTAACAGAATTGCAAATCTTTTGGGGGGGTAAAGCTATTCAGATCAATGTATTTTACCTATATATTTCGCAACCTGGAGTTCAACTTTATCTTTCTAGGTGATCAGCCTGAAAATATTACTTTAGAGTGAAACTGACCTTCAATTACAAAAATATTTTTTGACATTCTCTAAACTGTATCTCTCCATTTATGTTACTAAATTCTCTTTTATATAAACCAGCTTGTAATTTACAAGACGTCACAAATGATGCTCTTAATTTTAAAGAAATTCAGTTTTGGGAACTTGTTTGATAGTTCAGGGCGGGAAACGTGGGTGTAATTCTAAGTGATCCTCTGCAGTAGAAGTTTCTGCTACTTATGTGTATATATGTATATACGTGTATATATGACCTGTAACCTATGGACATGTCACATGGAACGTCGTACCAACTTGTGTTTGTTTCCATTTTATAGATCACACAGACTCTGAACTGGCTGGTCAGGATGACATCAGAGCTGGAGACCAATATTGTGGCTGTGGAGCGTGTGGATGAGTACATCAAAGTGGAGAACGAGGTACGTTCTGAGACATGTCTTCTATAACACACAGCGAGGACTCCATGGTCATCCTTATAGCAGTGGTGGCTGGTGCTCCAAATTTTTGGAGGGGCGCAAACAAAATGAAAAATTCGGAAAAAAAAACATCAATTGCAGCCTCACTGTGCCATCAATCGCAGCCACTGTGCCATCAATCGCAGCCACTGTGCCATCAATCGCAGCCACTGTGCCATAAAACGCAGCCACTGTGCCCATCAATTGCCGCCACTGTGCCCATCAATTGCCGCCACTGTGCCCATCAATTGCCGCCACTGTGCCCATCAATTGCCGCCACTGTGCCCATCAATTGCCACCACTGTGCCCATCAATTGCCGCCACTGTGCCATAAAACGAAGCCACTGTGCACATCAAACACAGCCACTGTGCCCATCAAAAAAGGGGCCGGACGGCTGAATAGGGGGTGGCAGCGGCAGCCATAGATAGATTCATGCAATGCATGAATCTATCTATTGGTGCTAGGGGGGTGACAGGAGAGAGGGGGCGGCGCCAATGCACCCTTATGGACGCACCACCTCTGCCTTATAGACTTATAGAAAGGGCCTGTATAAAAGGGTACAAGTTCCACCTCTCCTTTACAAGACGGGAGAATGAAAATTCACATCCAACCCAGCTGACTGTTTCCTGAGCCGGTTGTATTGAGCATTGAGCCCGATTGGGCAACCATTATCTTGTGTCTATAAGTATCTGCATGTAGTTGGTATATGTAGCTGGAAAGACTCCGCTCCAAAATATGGACTGCAGCAGGGGTGCTCGACCTTTTGAAGAGGGGGGCCACTTAAGTGATTTGGTAACCAGTTGCCACAATGAAATGACATGGTTCAGAGTTTTGAATAGCATAATAAACATTTTCCTCCTGCCGGTGTACAGAACGATCAGCAGGTGCCGGCGGACATCGGCTCCACAGGACCCGCTGATCAGTTCCCACTGTGTAGATTCACAACAGGCGCAAGCCGCCGGTGGCACGCACCCGTGTCCAATATCCGGAAGGGCAGGATCACGTATATGTATATGTGATCCTGCGCAGCGTGGCCACTCTGTAGCAGTAGAAGTGCTATGGGGTGGTCGGCAAATGGATAATAAGTCTATGGCAAAGTGTAGCAAACCCTCAGGAAAGCCGCAGGTGCACTTCGCTGCACCTGTAATGCCAGTAAACTGCAGTGCGTCAGTGTAAAAGCGGCCTTCTAGAGGATTCAGGACAGTAAGGGCTCATTTACATTTGCAGTTTGAGGGGCGGTAAAACCCCATAGTTGAGACATGTTTTTACCACACAGCCAACCAGTGGTATACCATCTGGCTTCTCTTCCTGTCCCTCCCACCGGCGGCTTGCACCCGCTGTGAATCTACACAATGGGAACTGATCAGCGGTCCCGTGGAGCCGATGTCCGCCGGAACCTGCTTATCGTTCTGTACACAGGCAGATTGCCGTTCATGTAAACAAGGCAGATTGCCGTTCATGTAAACAAGGCAGATTGCCGTTCATGTAAACAAGGCAGATTGCCGTTCATGCAAACAAGGCAGATTGCCGTTCATGTAAACAAGGCGGATTGCCGTTCATGTAAACAAGGCGGATTGCCGTTCATGTAAACAAGGCGGATTGCCGTTCATGTAAACAAGGCGGATTGCCGTTCATGTAAACAAGGTGGATTGCCGTTCTGTCAGTACAGAAAGCATGGATGATGTGTTCTTGTCAAACGCAGAAACAAAGATCCATGCCCTCCAAGAGTACCTGTCATTGGCTGACAGCTGATCACGTGGTAAGGGGTCGGGCTCGACCCCTTACTCCGATCTGTGATCCAGCGAGTCTCATAGACTTGCGGATCTGTAGTAGTTAAGCAAACTTGTACTGTGCCGTTACCGGCGAGAGTGACATCATCGCAGCTCTGGCCAATCACAGTGCCGGAGCAGCGATACCCGGAAGTAACCCCCCCGGGGAGATGTCGGCCGCCGGAGTGGAGTACGAGCATGGCTAAGGGGGCTTCAATCTCAGGTAAGTAATTCATAATGAGCTAGTATGCTATGCATACTAGCTCATTATGCCTTTGTCTTGCAGGTTTTTTTTTTTGTTTTTTAAACGTGTTTACAGCCACTTTAACTATTTGTCTGGTCATCATGTAGGCACTATGGGAAACAGATCAGCGCCCACCGCAGGACTGGCCTGATAAGGGGGTTGTGAAGTTTGTGGACTACAAAGTGCGTTATCGGAATGAGCTGGACCTCGTCCTTCATGGGATCACATGTACTGTGAACAGTATGGAGAAGGTAACTTAGTTCTTTGTATTTCCTAAAAATCAATTACAACAAAACAGGGTGGATTTGATTTAAATCACTAGTAAAACGGCTTGATTTAAAACATAATTTTTTAAGAGCAACTGTCATCTCTGTTGCGCAGCGGCTCCTCCTCTGACACACTGTTGACTCACCGACAGTCCCATTTACTTTAATGGGACGACTGGTGATGCGGCAGTGACACAACAAGGTGAGGGACGTGGCGGCAGCAGGTGAGTGGATGCCTGCTAACAGGCACTGCCATGATGGATCTGAAATGACAGGTGCTCTTTAAATGTAAGGACTTATTCTTGCTGGTAGTTGGAATCTTTAATATTTGCAAACAAAATGAAGGTTTCCTATGTAGAATAATAAGCTGTCAGGTTAGTAAAACAGCGATATCAGAAACGATTCAATCATACAGTTAGTAGTGTACATAGATCTTTGTTGCATTGCTTGCATTTTGCACGCATACCTGCTTTACCCATAGGTAGAGGAACTTCATTAAAATATTCCCAAACTGGGTCTCTTTTACGGCCTGCTGCCATTTTGCTGCTCAATGGAGGAATAAAGCACTTCAAGCTGTGTGCAGAAAGATCACAAGGTTTATAAGCTGCTTAGAAGGTTTCACTTTTTTTTTACTGATAGCCTTCCTCCTCACACTTAGAGGCAAGTACAGCTGCGTTTCTCTTCAAACACTCATACAGTTAGTAGTGTACATTTTCAAAACAATGGGATAAAGGAATATTCCTGAACTTAGTCTCATCTCATGGTTACCGTGAAATTGTGTGAATGCATCAACGTACCTCTTAACATTTTGAGATGGAATCAGGGACACCTGCTACCTAACGTTTGTAGTTATAGGACACGCCCCCTGCCACACCCCCTTAAAGAAGAATTAACAACAACAAAAAAAAAAGGTTAATTAAATCCACAAGGGTTTCTTTTTTACCACTACTATTTCTTTATATTGGCTTTTAAAATGTACAAATGCAGCAATTTAGAATTTGAATGAAAGGTTTAGCGCTGGGAAACACTTTTTGAAAGATAAAAAGTGCATTTTATATACAACTATATAGATCAGACCAAAATGAGGACAAATGAGGAGGAATGAGGGACAGAGGGACAGAGGGACATTGTTCCAAATCAGGGACAGTCCCTCGAAATCAGGGACAGTTGGGAGCTATGCATCAATGCATTGCATGTTATCTCAGCTGGCAGAGCTTGGATTCATTGAATGGGTTTACTAAAAATTTTAATATTGCAGAATATACAGCCTCATGCTACATAGCTAATAGACAGGTGCACTGCCAAAAAATTTGTTCATTTTCGTATTTCATTTTTATTTTTTTTACCTTTTCCGGGTCATTCGTTATAATCGCTATTTGTTAATTCGTAAATTTGTACATTCGTAAATTTGGAAATTCGAAATCCGAAAATCTGAAATAGTAACTAACTATTAAATTATAGGTATTGTAATTTTCTTTCAAATTTGGCTGTTAGTGAGTGTAACGAATACGAATTTATCCAAGTTGCAAATTATCCAAAATAACAAATGCTGCATCTAAACGAATGGAACTGAATTTTTTTTTATAATAAATAATAATATCATTTATTATTATTAATTCATTATGTTCCATTCATTTAGATGCGGCATTCCTTATTTCGGATGATTCGTAACTTGGGATAAATTTGTATTTGTTACTTTCACTAACAGACAAATTTTAAAGGAAATTACAATATGAATAATTTAATAGTTAATAATTACCTAATAACTTAACTATTACTATTTCCAATTTACGAATGTACTAATATTTGGAAAAATTCTTTAAACGGGTTTTCGTTAATTCGGATATTTCCGAATTAACTAATTTGTCGAAATTCGTTAAAAAACTAATTCGGAACTAAATGAATTGCACATGTCTAATAGCTAAGCTCCATTTAATGCTGAATAAACTAAATTATTAATGTATCTTAAATAGAAAACTATTTTTACTCCAAAAGCATTTTTCAGGTCATTCGTTATAATCGCTATTCGTAAATTCATAAATTTGTAAATTAGAAAATTTGTATATTCATAAATTCGTACATTCGTAAATTAGAAAATTTGTATATTCCTAAATTCGTACATTCGTAAATTAGAAAATTTGTAAATTCGTAATTTCGAAAAAAAATCAGAAAATCTGAAATAGTAATTAACTATTAAATTATAGGCATTGTAATTTCCTTTCAAATTTGTCTGTTAGTGAGTGTAACGAATACGAATTTATCCAAAGTTACGAATTATCCAAAATAACAAATGCTGCATCTAAACAAATGGAACTGATTTTTTTTTATAATAAATAATAATAAAAAAGTTTTTATTATTTTTATTTATTATTATTAATTCATTATGTTCCATTCGTTTAGATACAGCATTCGTTATTTCGGATGATTCGTAACTTGGGATAAATTTGTATTTGTTACTTTTACTAACAGCCAAATTTGAAAGGAAATTACAATACCTATAATTTAATAGTTAGTAATAGTTAAGTTATTATTAGGTAATTATTATTTCCGATTTACAAATTTACTAATGTATGAGTTTACGAATGTATGAATATTCGGAAAAATTTGTTAAACGGGTTTTCGTTAATTCGGATATTTCCGAATTAACGAATTTGTCGAAATTCCTTTAAAAAAATAATTCGTAACGAAATGAATTGCACATGTCTAATAGCTAAGCTCCATTTCATGCTGAATATACTAAATTATTAATGTATCTTAAATAGGAAACAATTTTTACTCCAAAAGCATTTTATTAAAAAAAATTTATAACATTAAAAAAATCTATTTGAAATAAAAGAAAATCTGATTTAAATCAAAGAAATCAGATTTTTTTTAAATCATTGATTTATATCCACCCTGCAACAAAAGACTATTCCCAGCAACTTCCTAAAATAACAATTGGTGCCTTGGTGTGATGATGATCCTCCTCGGCATTACTGCTTAGTAAATATTTGACCTGGAATAAGCCATAATACTTGTTGCAGGTCGGTGACTCTTGATTGGTATGGCAGCCAGGAAAGTAGCCTTTTCAGAAAGGGGTTGGGAAAAAACAGCACATGTGTTTTCAGGTTCCCTTTTAATCTGATTGGCTGTTCGACTGAAACACAGGTTTTCTAATTTAACTAAAAAAACACCCATAAATGTAATAATTTTCTTGTCATTCTTTGTATCTGCCCCCCAGGTGGGAATAGTCGGCAGGACAGGCGCTGGAAAGTCTTCACTTACCAACTGCATTTTCCGGATTATTGAAGCAGCAGGAGGCCAAATCCTGATCGATGGGCAGGACATTTCCACCATCGGCCTCCATGACCTGCGCAAGAAACTCACCATCATTCCCCAGGTAAAGATCTATGGAGGACAATATGGGGGACCTTTATCACAACTGGAGCAGACAGAATCTGGAACAGCTGTGCATGGCAGCCAATCAGCTTGTATCTTCAGCTTGTTCATCTAAGCTTTAAAAATTAAAGTGGCTCTAAAGCTTAAACATTTTTTTTTACCTCAATGCATTCCTTGAAATAAGGTAAAAAATGTTTAGGCATCAGGATCCCCCCCTCAAACCCCCTTTAATTACCTGAGCCTTCATTTGATTCACTGCCCCTCACTTCCGGGTCTTGCTGGCTCCCGGTGCCGTCAATTAAAGCCAATGGCAAGGGAGCGGGGGGCGGGCCGAATCCCATTGTATGTGTCAATAGACGCAGCAGCGGGGCTTGGGAGTAAGCATGCATGAGTGCCCCCATAGGAGGTGGCTTCCCATGGGGGGGCACTGGACAGAGAGGAGGGGCCAGGAGCTGCCGGCGGGGGGACCCGAGTAGAGGAGGTTCACGGCCCAGCTCTGTGCAATTCCATGAGCACAGAGCAGGTAAGTATAGACATGTTTGTTATTTAAAGCGGAGTTCCACCCAAAAATGAAACTTCCGCTTTTTCGCCCCCCCCCCCCCTCCGGTGTCACATTTGGCACCTTTCAGGCAGGAGGGGGGAGCAGATACCTGTCTAATACATGTATTTTGCTCCCACTTCCGGGCATAGATACCCAGAGCCACCTGTGGGTATGTACGCCACTACCCCCCCCCCCCCCCGCTGTCTTCTGGGAGACACAGAAAACAGCAGGGACCAGTGGGATAGAGCAGCAAGAGTCGCATGCGCAGTAGGGAACCAGGGTGTGAGGCTACACTTCCCGATTCCCTTACCGAGACATCCGAGGTAGAGATCTGCTTCAGGTGCCGACATCGCGGGTGCCCTGGACAGGTAAGTATCCTTATTTTAAGACCCCTTTCACAATGGGGCTTTAGCGTTAAAAAAAGCGCTTGTAAAGCGCTTGAAAGAAGCCCCATCTACAATCCCAATGTGAAAGCCTGAGTGCTTAACCAGTGCCCGAAAAACGCAGCTTAAACTAGCATCGCTTTACCAGCGTTTTTCGAGCGCTAGTGGGGCGCTTTTAACCCCCGCTAGTGGCCAAATAAAGGGTTAAAAGCACCCACAAAGCACCGCTGCCAAAAACGCTTTGCAGGCATTTTGCAGGCGCTTCCCATTGATTTCAATGGGAAGGGGCGCTTTAGGAGCGGTGTATTCACCGCTCCTAAAGCGCTGCAAAGAAGCTGCTTGCAGGACTTTTTTTGACGCTCTGCCAGCGCAGCGCCTCAGTGTGAAAGCACTCGGCTTTCACATTGGGATTGCAGTTGAGGCTTCTTTCAGGCGCTTTACAGGCGCTTTTTTTTAACGCTAAAGAGCCTGAAAAACGCCATAGTGTGAAAAGGGTCTCAATGTGAAAGCACTCGGGCTTTCACATTGGGATTGCAGATGAGGCTTCTTTCAGGCGCTTTACAGACGCTTTTTTTTTAACGCTAAAGCGCCTGAAAAACGCCCCAGTGTGAAAGGGGTCTAAAAGTCAGCAGCTGTAGTATTTTTTAGCTGCTGACTTTAAAAAAAATAAAAATTTGGTGGAACTTCGCTATAAGAAAAAATGTTTACCTTTTTAGAATCGCTTTAAGGATAGAAGCCAACTGGATGCCACGCACAACTGCTCCAGATTCTGTCTCCTCCTCTCTATATCCCTAAAAGCTGCATGTGCATAATATACACTGCATAGCCAAATATAGATTAGTCTACATAGACATGCGATAATAAACGGTGTATGAGAGTCCTAATGTATAAAAGCGCTGGGAAGAAGGTAAAAGCAATCCGGTTTACAAAGACAAGGAAAAGATCTAGTTGCTGGCACAGATATTCTACTTCTCAGACACCATTAACATGATAATACAGTGTGTGTTAAAGGAGTTCTATAATCACAGCATACACTTTCATTTTTATAAGACGACCATTGCAATAGCTCCTTTCATATTGTGAGTTCTGTCTGCTGGCCGTCTTTCCACAACTTCCTGGATTCCCTGCATGCTTTGCAGTTTCTCCTCTGCTTACTGAGGACTACACATCCCATGGTCCCTTGCTTCCTGCAAGCAGTAACTCCTGTACTGGCTCCGCCTCTTGAAACTCCTCTTCTCAACACCTCTGTAGTTCAGAAGGCAGGTGTTCCGTCAGAATCGGTGACCCGTCAGATTAGGTAATGAAAGTGACTTTTCGTCATTTGTGCATGCGTACACCTCTACCAGGTTCGCTCATCTGACACCTGCAGTCAGAAGAAGGCAGCGGACATCTTACTACACCCAGCTACGCCTTGAATTCCACAGTCATTTTAGCAATAAAGTGAGCGTATATAAATAAATATATAGTATGTTGACATCTGTGATGTTGTTTGGATGTTTCATTTTGAAAGCCTAATGCCGCATACACATGGCCGGATTTTCCGGCAGACTAGGTCGGACGGTCCTCCCGACCGACTTTCGGCGGAGTTCCAACGGATTTTCCGAATAAACGGACTTGGCCACACGGAAAGTCCGTTCGTTTTGAACGTGATGATGACGTAAACGGGACTAAAAAAGGAAGTTCAGTAGCCAATAGCTTCCCTTGCGTCGTATTTGGTCCGTCGGACCAGCCTACAGATGAACGGTTTTCCCGATAGGAATTGAGTCTGTCGGACAGATTTGAAACATGTTCTATTTCTAGGTCCGTCCGTCCGACTGAAAAACTATTGTATTAGCCCACACATGATCGAATTGTTCGACGGACTAATCCCGTTGGACCTAGTCTGCCGGAAAGTCCGGTCGTGTGTACGCGGCATAAAAGTTTAGTGCTGAGCAGTGCGGGGTGTACCAACATGGCCCCCGCCATCTTCCTACTGCTGCCGTCCAGCTTCTTTCAAAATGTAACATCAAAACAACATCACAGATGTCAATATACTATATATATTTATATACACTCACTTTATTGCTAAAATTACTCTAAAATTCAAGCTGGAGCTGGGTGTAGTAAGATGTCCACTCAGATGAGCAAACATGGTAGTGGTGGAACGCATGTGCAGATGACGGAACGTCACTTCCATTACCTAATCTGACGGGTCGCTGATTCTAACGGAACACAGGCTCTGTGAAATGTGTGACACAGCATAGTGACTGCGTGTCACAGAGTACAAGAAAGTAAATGTGAGGGCATACCTCCCAACATTTTGAGGTAGGAATGAGGGACACCTACTAGCAAACGTATGTAGTCATAGGACACGCCCCCTGCCACACCCCCTTAAAGGAGAATTAACAAAAAAAAAAAAAAAGGTTAATCAAATCCACAAGAGCTTTTTTTTACCACTATTATTCCTTTATAATGGCTTAAAAAAATTACAAATGCAGCAATTTAAAAATCAAATGAAAGGTTTGGTGCTGCAAAACACTTTTTGATAGATAAAAAGTGCATTTTATATACAATTGTATAGATCAGATCAAAATGAAGGACAAATGAGGAGGAATGAGGGACAGAGGGACGTTGCTCTAAATCAGGGACAGTCCCTCAAAATCAGGGAGCTATATTAATGCAAGATATAAAAGATATTAAAAAAGATTTAGTAAGAAAAGAATGACACTCTTTTCTCTACAAAAAAATGACTTTGGATTGGCTGTACATAATGTGCAATGTGTCTTATTGCAGAGGTAAAACTTCCACTTATGTGTGCACTAGCCAATGCCAACACTAGGTGGCAGCATCTACACACTTATATTACTGTCATCATTTTCTCCTCCATCCTGAAACATGGGGAGAAGTTTCTTGCCAAGGCTTCCCATGCAAAATTACATTTCACAGCCTACACAATGACTTGTGTGATATGTGATAAGAAGGATTATTATGATCACACTAACTGTTCTGAATATTGTTCAGTCCTGGCAATTTGTCAACTTTTTTTAATGAAAGAAAAAATGAAAAACAAAAACCTTTTTGTTGTCTTTTTATTTCTCACTCTATAACATGTATTCCCCTCACTGATCACACTCAA
Source organism: Lithobates sylvaticus (assembly GCA_028564925.1). Taxonomy (NCBI): domain Eukaryota; kingdom Metazoa; phylum Chordata; class Amphibia; order Anura; family Ranidae; genus Lithobates; species Lithobates sylvaticus. The sequence continues at coordinate 41,019,821 of CM053036.1, read as the reverse complement.
ATAATACAGGGGCAGCATGTAGGCATGTTGGGGCCATTGCAGTTTGTTTCTTTCATTTATCATCTAATAATTAATGGTAATGTACAAAGTATTCTATTTTTCAGGGACAGTTGGGAGCTATTTTTTTATATTTTGTTATAACATTTTTAAACAGGTAATTTTTCTCCTTCATTGATGTACGCTGATGAGGCGGCACTGATGGGCAACGATAGGTGGCAATAATGGGCACTGATCGGTTACACTGATAGGCAGCACTGATTGGCACCACTGGTGGACATTGATAGGTGGCACTGTGGGCACTGTCAGGTGGCAATGGCAGGTGGCACAGATGAGGCATAATTGCCTCTTCGGGACCGATGTCCCTTGCAGATGAGCCGGTGATCAGCTTTTTTTTTCTCCTGTCAGCGCGAGGAAAAAAAATAAACGATCACCGAGCTTTTGTTTACATCATGCGATCATCTGTCATTGGCTGACAGCTGATCACATGGTAAGGGGCCAGGACCGGCCCCTTACTCGGATCGGTGATCGCCCAAGTCTCAGTTTCAGTCTCAGGTCCGCGCAGAAATTCAGGTCCGCGCTGTGGCCGTCATTCGGCTATAGCGCGGACGTCAAGTGGTTAATGTGACCTATAAACTGTACAAATCAATTGAAAAACAAACTGAAATCTTTATATTTCCTTTTTCCAGGTTACCTCTTTAGAGTTATAGAGGAGGTCTCCTGCCAGAATTATTTCCTGTCGCATCATGGCAGCATACACTCTGGGTTGTGACTCCGCCTCCACAACCTGATAGGACCACATAACTATAAGATGAAGATACGGCCCCCGCCCCGGTATTCTCTAATTTTTCCTCACCTGTTGGGACCGCACGCTTCACCCTCTTACCGCTATCGCCCCAGCCAGGTTCTAGCCTCTCCTGGTTTGGAAGTCCTTGCCTGTACAGCCTCTAAACGAAGCTAAATGGAAGGAACCCCACTCTGGTGATCTCAGGGGTACTACTACTGCACCTGCCTGCTGTAATAAGCCTTAAACAGGTTTAAAAGCATTGCCACCGCTGCCTTGGGAAGCAAGCCTTAAACAGGCTTAAAGGTATGTGATCCCTCTTTACATTAAAAAGCCTTAAACAGGCTTTGTACCTTGCAGTGGTCTTCCTCCTTTGATGTCACTTTTCCTTCCGGCCCCTGCTGGGCCTTGTAGTCCCTCCTGTGTGTCCTCTGTTCCCCCCAGCAGCGCTCAGCGTTCCGGCGCCCCCGCGCATGCGCACTGCGGCTCTACGGGCGTCCTGTGTAGGGAACTGAGGCTATTGCCAGTATCCAAGATGGCGCCGACGGCCGCGCGGCGCTACTGCGCATGCGCGAAGCGTCACGGCGCTCCCGGCGCCAAATTCAAAAGAGGAAAGATTCCCTTTCCTTTCCCTGGATGTCTTTTTGAGCAGAAACCACCTGCAACAGATTCCAGGACTATCACAGCACACTCCCCAATAGGTAAGTGCCTATTTTGTTTTGTTTCTTTATTTGTGCATTGCTGCAATCTGCTTCTTGCTCCATTTCCCCCCTTACCTTCCTTCCCCTCTAAATGCCTATTCTTTTCTACTAGGCTGCCTTTACTATCTCTATGGAGGCCACTGCCCCAGCAGATCACCACCATCGTGATAGGTAAGAGGGAAGGATTGGGTAAGTAAGAAGACGAAAAAAAGAGTGCAGGACCCGCTAATGCTGCCTAAATGGTTAGCCCCGCCAGGTCTTCAAAGTCCGGACGCAGGGAGGCATCTCGTGGAAGGAGCCGCTCGGGGCACAGGAGGAGCCACTCAAGCCGCAGCAGGAGGAGGAGCCGCTCAGGCCACAGGAGAAGCCGCAGGAGTCGCTCCAGGTCCCGCTCCCATAGCCGCTACCACCGAAGGAGGTCATCGCACAGACGCTACTCACCAGCCCCCCCTCCCCGACCAGCGGCCAACGCCTGCTGGATATGCGGAGCCATCGCCCTTCCGGACAAGCTGGCCTGTCGCAGGTGCCTCGAGGAGGCCACTAAGGAAAGGGAGCAGGAGCCAAGAGAGCTTGCGACTGCAGCTCCGCAGTCCACTCCAGACATGGAGATGTCCATTAGGGGTACCTCCCCCCCCCCCAGTACATCCAGAGAACCAGACTCCCAGTCTGAGGATGAGGAGCTGGTGGCGGCCGCGGGGTTTGACTTCTCCCTGATCGATCCATTCGTGAAGTCGGTCAAGGAGGCGATTAACTGGGAGGAACCCCAGGAGGCCCCCCAGAAGCAGAAGAAGTACTTCCCTAACCTCAAGAGGGACCCAGAGGCATTCCCATTCATTGAGGAATTGGATGACCTGATCAGGGAGGAGTGGCAGAAGCCAGACAAGAAACTGAGCCTTAATAACAGGCTCACCAAACTCTACCCGCTCAAAGAATCCCAGGCTAAGCCCCTGGTTACACCGCCAGTAGTGGATGCTTCTCTCATGCGCCTGGCGAGGCACGTAACGCTCCCTATCGAGGACGCAGTAACTTTCAGGGACGCCCTGGACAGGAAAATTGACACGGACCTAAAAAGGGCCTATACAGCAGCAGGAGGCGCTTGCAGGCCAGCCATAGCACTGGCCGCCGTTGGCAAGGCTATCTCCAGCTGGTCAACTTCCACGGAGAAGCTCATTACGGAGGGTGCAGACCAAGACAGGATAGTCAGGGCTCTGCAGGAACTCAGCCTCGCTGGGGATTTTGTGGCAGAGGCCTCAGTGGATGCCATAAGATCATCCTCTAGGGCCATGCTGGCCTCGGTTATGGCCAGGCGGGCGCTCTGGCTCAAACCCTGGACAGCGGACCAGGCCTCCAAATCTACTTGGTGCCGCATCCCCTTCGATGGTGAGAACCTCTTTGGAGCAAAGCTGGACTCAGCTATCTCTAAAGTGACCGGCGGAAAATCCGGGCTCATCCCCTCGGATAGGAAACCCAGGCAACAGAGGCCGCCTCCTTCCAGACGCAACCTGCCGGATAGGTACAGGGATGCTAGGGCCTACAGACCAGGCAAGGAGTACCGGAGGAACTGGAGGAACCCCCAGACTACCTTCTCCAAATTCCAAAAACCTAAGACCTCTGCGTCTAATGACCAGAAGTCTTTTTGAAGGTACGTCCGCCCAGCCAGCAGTAGTGGGAGCCAGGCTCTCAAAATTCCAGCTGGCTTGGGCGGGTACCATCAGAGACCCGTGGACGGTGGCTACCGTCCGTTTCGGGCACAGGTGGTCCTTCCAGGGCCGACCCCCGGGCGACCACTTCTGTCCAACCAAGCTTCCATCCTCACATCACAAAAGGGCGTTGCTGCTGGACTACGTCCAGGAATTGCTCCGAAAGGAGGCTATAGTGGAGGTGCCCGGATCTCAAAGAGGCAGGGGGTTTTACTCCCCCCTCTTCCTGGTCAGGAAAAAGTCAGGGGATCTGCGCCCCGTCCTAGACCTGAAAAGGCTCAACCGATCCATCCGGGTGGAATCTTTCAAGATGGAAAGTCTACAATCCATCCTTCAGGCCGTAAACCTGGGGGATTGGATGTTGTCCGTGGACCTTCAGGACGCATACCTGCACGTCCCAATCCATATCTTGTTCCGAAGATTCCTTCGGTTCTCTATAGACCAGCGGCACTTCCAGTTCCAGTGCCTGCCGTTCGGGATCTCTACGGCCCCCAGGACCTTTACAAAGATCCTCCTCCCGGTAGTGGCGGCCCTGAGAGAAAGGGGTTTGAGGGTCCACCACTATCTGGACGACATTCTCCTACTCTCAGGCACCAGAGAATCCCTTATTCAACACCGGGAAATTCTAATTTCCACCCTTCAGAGTCTGGGGTGGCTCATAAATTGGGGGAAAAGCAACCCTCAGCCCTCGCAGAGAATGGTCTTTCTGGGGGCCGTATTGGATACTCGGTCAAATACGATAGAGTTGCCCCCAGAGAAGATCCCCCCTCTGACCCAGAAAATCAGGAGAGCCATCCTAGCCACTTCCCTGCCGGCCAGAGCGTGCCTCAGTCTGCTGGGCTCCCTATCGGCCACCATTCCGATGGTACAATGGGCGCACTGGAACGCGAGGCCTCTTCAGATCTCGTTTCTACACCAGTGGAACGGCTCGGCCATGTCGCAGCCCATCCACATTTCACAAGAGGTCAAACAGTCCCTGAGATGGTGGACCCGGCCGAGCAACTTGGGCAGGTTCAGGCATATTATTCCCCCCCCTCAGGAGGTGGTTACCTCGGATGCCAGTCTGGAGGGTTGGGGGGCCCACTACCTACACCATGCGGCCCAGGGCCGCTGGCCATTCGAAGCTCGGGACATCGTTTCCAACGTTCTGGAAATGAGGGCGGCTCTCCAGGCCCTCCTGGCCTTTGGCCCTCTCCTGAGGGGCAAGCAGGTCCTCCTGAGGTTAGACAACAGAGTCGCTGTCGCCTATGTCAACCGCCAGGGGGGTACCAAGAGCTCTTCCATGATGCGGGAAGTTCTCCCTGTTATGGAATGGGCACAGCGGAACCTCCTGGACCTCAGGGCAGTCTACATTCCAGGTACCGAGAATCTCCTGGCCGATTCCCTCAGCAGGAGATTTCTCTCCAACAACGAGTGGTCCCTGAGTCCGCGGGCCTTCGCCCTGATCTCCAGAACCTGGGGCCCCCCGGATATAGACCTGGCAGCGACCCCGGACAATACCAAGTGTCAGAGATTCCTGTCTCGAGTCCCCTTCCCCTCAGCGGAGGGGACAGACTGTCTCCACCACCCCTGGGACTTCCACCTCGGGTATATCTTCCCCCCGACCCCCTTGATAGCGAGATTTCTGCTCAGGCTCAAGCGATCATCAGCCCTAGTGGTGGCCGTGATCCCCTTCTGGCCCAGGAGGCCATGGTTTACCACTCTCCTACAGTTGAGCACAACAGACCCGCTCCCCCTTCCACAGTCAGTCGACCTGCTCTCCCAGGGCCATCTATTGCACCCGAGTCCAGAGAGGATGCACCTGATGGCCTGGAGACTGAAAGGTCTAGGTACCTAGAGCGGGGCTGTTCCACTAGGGTAGTAGACACCCTACTTCAGGCCAGGAAATCCACCACAAACACCACCTACCGGCGGGTTTGGGATAAGTTCACCTCCTTCGCCCATCAGCAAGAGTGGGATCTATCCTCCATCTCAACCCCTCAGATTCTGGAGTTTCTGCAGACAGGTCTGGACAAAGGCCTCGGCTCCAGCACCCTTAAGGTGCAGGTGTCAGCCCTGTCCGCCCTGACTGGGACTAGATGGGCCCTCGACCCTCTTGTCGTTCAGTTCCAGAGGGCATGTCTCAAGCTGAGGCCTCCCAGGAAGCCTTCATTCCCGACCTGGGACCTGTCGGTCGTTCTGGAGGCCCTATCTAAAGAACCCTTCTTCCCTCTAGAGGGCATCTCCCTCTGGGATCTGACGCTAAAAGTGACATTCCTCATCGCTATAACATCGGCTAAAAGGGTCTCTGAGATGCAAGCCTTACTGGCCAGGGATCCATATCTGGTCATCCACCCAGACAGGGTAGTCCTAAAACCCTCAGATCGCTTCATCCCTAAAGTGTCGTCCTCCTTTCACTTCAACCAGGAGATTAACCTGCCAGCGCTCACCACAGACCAGGGCGATCCGCACCCCCTGGATGTCAGAGGTAACATCATCAAATACCTCTCAGCCTCAGAACCCTTTAGGAAGTCAGAAAACCTCCTAATCATCCCTCACGGTTTCAGGAGAGGTCAGTCAGCATCGGCCCGCACAATCGCCTCATGGCTGGTGAAAACCATCAAGAAGGCCTACTCGCTAAGTGCTACGCAGATCCCGGACGGGTTGAAGGCGCTTTCCACCCGGGCAGTGGCAACCTCATGGGCAGCCTATTGTAGGGTCTCAGCTGAAACCATCTGCAGGGCGGCCACCTGGTCCTCCAGGAATACTTTTATTTCCCATTATAAAGTCGATTCTGCCCGTTTGTCTACTGTAAATTTTGGGAGATCGGTTATTCAGGCCAACTCTGCCATTCCTTGTGAATAAAAAACTACTATTGATGCATTACCCACCCTGTCTGCGAGTTACTCCCCAGAGTGTATGCTGCCATGATGCGACAGGAAAACGGAAAATTGTATACTTACGTTTCCGTAATTTTCCTTTCCTGTCGCATCCTCATGGCAGCATACAATATCCCTCCCATTCTTAAATAAAGGTGATTCATATATACAGAGAATACCGGGGCGGGGGCCGTATCTTCATCTTATAGTTATGTGGTCCTATCAGGTTGTGGAGGCGGAGTCACAACCCAGAGTGTATGCTGCCATGAGGATGCGACAGGAAAGGAAAATTACGGAAAGGTAAGGATGCGACAGGAAAGGAAATTTACTGAAAGGTAAGTATACAATTGTAAGAAAAAAAAAAGATGACCGGTGCAATTTATTGAGAGATCTGGGGTCAAAAGGACCCCAAATCTCTCATTTACCTTTAAAAGCAAAAGAAAAAAAAATATATATTTTTTTTAACTAAACAAAAATTGTTTACTATGGCCGGGGAACCCAAAGTGACGTCAGACGTTGCTCCAAACCTCCAAGGGCATAGAGATGAGTGTTAGCCATCTTGGCCTCACTTGTCTCCTTGCTCAGGTAATGGCCCCATCAGATCGTTCTCGGGCTTTACAGATATGTCAGGTAAACTCGGGAATCACTGGGAAGCGGTGGGAGAAGACACCCCCCCTGCTGCGTGGCGAATCCGCATACCGGGACCACTTTTATTTTACAGAGAACCGGCCATAGTAAAAAAAAAAAAAAAAAACATGGTATTTAACGTCAAAGTAACAACCTATTTTTACTATGGGTCGGTCATCAAGTAATGTGGCATTTACTTTCTAGAATCCATATGCCATTAGCTCAGACATTATTATTATTATACAGGATTTATATAGCGCCAACAGTTTGCGCAGCGCTTTACAACAGTAGGGCAGACAGTACAGTTACAATACAATTCATTACAGGAGGGATCAGAGGGCCCTACATGCAGAAGGGTGTGCTTAGCTGAGGAAGCTCCTCCCTCCTGAAGACTCCTGGGATGTACTGTATGACATCATTTGCCTAGGCCCGAAACCAGGAAGCAACCGAAGAAATATAAAAACATGTAAAACAAGTAAATATGATAAACCTTGCTAGCTATGTACTAATGTCAGCAGCAAAATATTCAATGTTGACTGGGAGAGTGAAGAGTGAAGTTCCATTTTTTTAGCTTTGTATTAGGCAAATAGGGCAAATTTGCATGTAGAATCTTTTACCTTTTTACCTTTCTCCTGCTGGTTCACCTTTCCTTCTGGTAAGGTAGTCTGTAGACATAGGACCTCTGCATATCCCTGGTGTCCCTATTGAAAACTTACTCCTTGGGTCACTACTGGCTCTCAGAGATAAGCAGGGAGCTCCCAAATCTAAGGGTGTATCATATCCTGAATTCAGATGTGGTTTTGCAGGATCCAATCCTGTTCTCTGGCACACTGAGGATGAATCTGGACCCGTTTGACGAATACACTGACGAGGATGTATGGAAAGCTCTGGAACTCTCCCATCTCAAGCCTTACGTGGAAGGTTTACAGGAAAAGCTCTTCTATGAAGTCAGTGAGGGAGGAGAGAACCTGAGGTAAGATAGACTCAAGTAATATCTACAACATCCCTGTGCTATAGTAGACCCGTGCGTACGAGGCCGCATACTGCTGTGCAGGACCAGCACTACATCCTTCACATTGCCCAAACAATGGTGGGAATTTCCAAAAACATAACTTGAAGCTGAAGTTTAGATATGGTCATTTTTATATACTGTATATACTCGAGTATAGGCCGTCCCGAATATAAGCCGAGGCCCCTAATTTACCACAAAAAAACTGGGAAAACTTATTGACCCGTGTATAAGCCGAGGGTGAAAAATGCAGCAGCTACTGTAAGTGGAAAAGAGGGTCAGCAAATGCCCATCTGCAGCTGCATGTCCCCTGTACAGACCCCCCCCCCTGTGTCCCCATTGCAGCCTACCTGTGCCGATCTGCCACCAGTCTTGCGATTGTTAATGCCTCCTTATGCCTCCGTGTTCCCCTTGTTGCTCCTGTGCCGATCCTGTGTCCCCCCATTGCTGATCCTGGCGATCAGCGTGTAAGGCGCCATTACAGATTTAAAAGCCGCGCCTCCTCCTCGTCCGTGATAGGAGGAACACTCTGTTTTCCCAGCAGTCAGTGTGCAGTGTTCCGCCTATCACGGACATCCTCTCATCCTCGTCCATGAGATGAGAATGACAGGACGTTCCGTTATAGGCGGAACACTGCACACTGACTTACTGCTGGGAAAATTAGTGTCCGCCTATCACGGACGGGTGGGAGGAGGCGGCGCGGCTTTTGAACATTGCCGTCTGTCTGCATGACATGCTGTTCATGTAGGCAGACGGCACTGACTCGAGTATAAGCCGAAGGGGGGACTTTCAGCCCTAAAAAAAAGGGCTGAAAATCTCGGCTTATACTCGAGTATATACGGTAGTTACATTAGTCCAGCTTGGATCAATGTGACTATACATACACCATACCTGTGTGATCCCTGTGGAAGCTGGAAATCCCTGGATTGGGCACCACTACCATAATAGCTTCTGGGTCCCGTGCCAAGCGGCTATGCTGCTTACTGAACACAGGAGGTTGCTTGCTCAGCATGGACACCATTGAAGTAGAGCAGTGATGGCGAACCTCGGCACCCCAGATGTTTTGGAACTACATTTCCCATGATGCTCAACTACACTGCAGAGTGCATGAGCATCATGGGACATGTAGTTCTAGAACATCTGGGGTGCCAAGGTTCCCCATCACTGAAGTAGAGTATGGCAGACTTTAGTTCTGCTTTAACTGTTAATCAAAATGGACTTCTCCACTTAGGGCATATTGATCGAATGGGTTATTGACTATAGATCAAATATTCCTATGAAAAGAGATGATGGATTGGAAGACAATCGTTTAGCCAGCATCTGTGGCAACCATTAGTTATGAATATATCCAGAGTAAGATATCTTCATGTTGTCCATAGCGTCAGATGATCTCCTTCTCGGAGACGATCCCAGGTTGTCTATTGTTATTGGCAACTAAAACAGTTTCTCCTTTGAAGACTTCAATAAATCCCAGTATTGTATCTCATACTGTATGGATATATAAAATAAAGTGATTCTGTGCATAAGTTCGTGCACCCACCTAAAAATAATCAACTAATAAATAGTGGATATAAAACAAATACAATATGTGCCAATACTAATAAAAAAGTCAATAGCTCTGGGAAAAAGGCAACATTGACTTTTTTTATTAGTATTGGCACATATTGTATTTGTTTTATATCCACTATTTATTAGTTGATTATTTTTAGGTGGGTGCACGAAATTATGCGCAGAATCACTTTATTTTATATTTCTTGTTTTGTGTCATTGTGAACACTATTAGGTTTTGCTGCTTGGTTATTTTATGCATTTATCACTTTGCACTAAAATCTGCACTTTATATTTATTGTAATACGATATTACACCTGTTTATTCGTTTAATATCTATTAATCACCATCTAGTGTGTTATATTTATATATATTTATTCACTGTTTTATCATATCTGACATTTTAGGCATAGTTAATATATAGTAGTGTGAAGGTCACTTTTCACTATACTGTATGGATAGTTCAGTAAAAAAGCATACCTGTGAAATATTGACAACTGTCGTTTTGTGCAGTGTTGGTCAGCGGCAGTTGGTGTGCCTGGCTCGGGCTTTGCTTCGCAAATCCAGAATTCTGATTCTTGATGAAGCCACGGCGGCGGTGGACCTGGAGACTGATAATTTGATTCAGAAGACAATTCGCAGTGAATTTGCGGACTGTACGGTGCTGACCATCGCACATCGCCTGCACACCATCATGGACAGCAACAAGTAAGGACTTTTCCCATCTGAAAACCATGTTATTGCTTTGTGTAGAGCGTGAAAGGGTTAGGACCTTTTGTTGGTTGTTCTATCTGGGGAGATTTTCCTGTACTTGCTCTCATTTCACTGGGGACAGGAACAGCTCTGCTTTCTGATCAGTGCGGATGTCACTGCTAGTTTTACAGATATATGGGGTTTTAAAAGGAACTTGGTGCAAAAGTGGATTTATTGAATTTATGGCTTTTAAGGAATATAATTATATTAACATTTTTGTCCCTGGAATTTAGCACCGAGAGAAAAAACTGCAGAGGAATACAATTAGTAAATACAATGCTAATGTTCTTATGCAGAGGACACATGTAGACATAGTAATGTGTGTATAATAGTACACTCCTCACATTTTTGTAAATATTTTATTCTATCTTTTCAAGTGACAACACTGAAGAAATGACACTTTGCTACAATGTAAAGTAGTGAGTGTACAGCTTGTATAACAGTGTAAATTTGCTGTCCCCTCAAAATAACTCAACACACAGCCAGGGGCGGACTGACAACTCATGGGGCCCCCGGGAAATAGAAGATCATGGGGCCCCCTTGGTCCCCACACTCAAGGGGACCAAGCGCACACACAGGGGGACACTGGAGGGAGAGCGCGCACACAGGGGGACACTGGAGGGAGAGCGCGCACACAGGGGGGACACTGGAGGGAGAGCGCGCACACAGGGGGACACTGGAGGGAGAGCGCACACACAGGGGGACACTGGAGGGAGAGCGCACACACAGGGGGACACTGGAGGGAGAGCGCACACACAGGGGGACACTGGAGGGAGAGCGCACAAACAGGGGGGCACACACACAGGGGGACACTGGAGGGAGAGCGCACACACAAGGGGGGACACGCACACAGGGGGACACTGGAGGGAGAGCGCACACACAGGGGGGCACACGCACACAGGGGGACACTGGAGGGAGAGCGCACACACAGGGCGACACTGGAGGGAGAGCGCACACACAGGGGGACATTGGAGGGAGAGCGCACACACAGGGGGACACTGGAGGGAGAGCGCACACACAGGGGGACACTGGAGGGAGAGCGCACACACAGGGGGACACTGGAGTGAGAGCCCACACACAGGGGGACACTGGAGGGAAAGCGCACACACAGGGGGACACTGGAGGGAGAGCGCACACACAGGGGGACACTGGAGGGAGAGCGCACACACAGGGGGACACTGGAGGGAGAGCGCACACACGGGGGACACACAGGGGGACACTGGAGGGAGAGCGCACACACGGGGGACACACAGGGGGACACTGGAGGGAGAGCGCACACGCGGGGGGGGGGGGGGGCACGCACACGCAGGGGGACACTGGAGGGAGAGCGCACACGCAGGGGGGGGGGCGCACACACACAGGGGGACACTGGAGGGAGAGCGCACACACAGGGGGACACTAGAGGGAGAGCGCACACACAGGGGGGCACTGGAGGGAGAGCGCACACACAGGGGGGCACTGGAGGGAGAGCGCACACACAGGGGGGGCACACACACAGGGGGACACTGGAGGGTGAGCGCACACACAGGGGGGGACACGCACACAGGGGGACACTGGAGGGAGAGCGCACACACAGGGGGGCACACTGGAGGGAGAGCGCACACACAGGGGGACACTGGAGGGAGAGCGCACATACAGGGGGACACTGGAGGGAGAGCGCACACACAGGGGGGCACACACACAGGGGGACACTGGAGGGAGAGCGCACACACAGGGGGACACTGGAGGGAGAGCGCACACACAGGGGGACACTGGAGGGAGAGCGCACACGCAGGGGGGCACACACACACAGGGGGACACTGGAGGGAGAGCGCACACACAAGGGGGCACACGCACACAGGGGGACACTGGAGGGAGAGCGCACACACAGGGGGGCACACGCACACAGGGGGACACTGGAGGGAGAGCGCACACACAGGGGGGGACACGCACACAGGGGGACACTGGAGGGAGAGCGCACACACAGGGGGGCACACGCACACAGGGGGACACAGGGGGGCACACGCACACAGGGGGACACTGGAGGGAGAGCGCACACACAGGGGGGGACACGCACACAGGGGGACACACACACACAGGTGGACACTGGAGGGAGAGCGCACACACAGGGGGGCACACGCACACAGGGGGACACTGGAGGGAGAGCGCACACACAAGGGGGGACACGCACACAGGGGGACACTGGAGGGAGAGCGCACACACAGGGGGGGGCACACGCACACAGGGGGACACTGGAGGGAGAGCGCACACACAGGGGGCACACGCACACAGGGGGACACTGGAGGGAGAGCGCACACACAGGGGGGCACACGGGGGACACAGGGGGGACACTGGAGGGAGAGCGCACACACAGGGGGGGGCACACGCACACAGGGGGACACAGGGGGGCACACGCACACAGGGGACACTGGAGGGAGAGCGCACACACAGGGGGGACACGCACACAGGGGGGACACACACACACACAGGGGACACTGGAGGGAGAGCGCACACACAGGGGGGCACACACAGGGGGACACTGGAGGGAGAGCGCACACACAAGGGGGGACACGCACACAGGGGGACACTGGAGGGAGAGCGCACACACAGGGGGGCACACGCACACAGGGGGACACTGGAGGGAGAGCGCACACACAGGGGGCACACGCACACAGGGGGACACTGGAGGGAGAGCGCACACACAGGGGGGCACACGCACACAGGGGGACACTGGAGGGAGAGCGCACACACAGGGGGGCACACGCACACAGGGGGACACTGGAGGGAGAGCGCACACACAGGGGGGCACACGCACACAGGGGGACACTGGAGGGAGAGCGCACACACAGGGGGGCACACACACACAGGGGGACACTGGAGGGAGAGCGCACACACAGGGGGGCACACACACAGGGGGACACTGGAGGGAGAGCGCACACACAGGGGGGGACATGCACACAAGGGGACACTGTGGGCTGGGGGGGTGACACTGTGGGCTGGGGGGGTGGGCTGGGGGGGTGACACTGTGGGCTGGGGGGTGGGCTGGGGGGGTGACACTGTGGGCTGACACTGTGGGCTGGGGGTGACACTGTGGGCTGGGGTGACGCTGGGGGGGGGGTGACACTGTGGGCTGGGGGGGTGACACTGTGGGCTGGGGGGTGACACTGTGGGCTGGGGGGGTGACGCTGTGGGCTGGGGTGACACTGTGGGCTGGGGTGACACTGTGGGCTGACACTGTGGGCTGACACTGTGGGCTGGGGGGTGACACTGTGGGCTGGGGTGACGCTGGGGGGGTGACGCTGTGGGCTGACACTGTGGGCTGGGGGGTGACACTGTGGGCTGGGGTGACGCTGGGGGGGGTGACACTGTGGGCTGGGGGGTGACACTGTGGGCTGGGGGGGGACCCGGGGCCCGTGACTCGCCGATGCCGATGCTCCCCGCCGGCCCCTCCACTCTTTCCTTCCATCAGGGGCCCGAACTCGGCAGGTTGAAGCGGCTGTATTACATGCCGCGAATACTGCTAACAGCGCGCGGCTCCCCGCCGGGCCCCTCCTTCCCTCCCGTCCGTCCCAGGTGACGTCACGACGCATACAGTAGAAGCACCTGGGACGGACAGGAGGGAAGAAGGGGCCGGCGGGGAGCCGCGCGCCGCTAGCAGTATTGTTAGCGGCATCGCGGCATGTAATACAGCCGTTCCAAGTGGCCCCTCATGTGGCCGAGTCCGGGCCCCTAATGGCCCCGGGCCCTCGGGCGGCGCCCGAGTCACCGACCTGTCAGTCCGCCCCTGCACACAGCCATTAATGTCTAAACCGCTGGCAACAAAAGTAAATACACTCCTAAGTGAAAATGTCCAAATTGAGCTCAAATTGTCAATATTTTGCATGACCACCATTATTTTCCAGCACTGCCTTAACCCTCTTGGGCATGGAGTTCACCAGAGCTTCACAGGTTGCCACTGGAGTCCTCTTCCCCTCCTCCATGATGACATCACAGAGCTGGGGATGTTAGAGACCTTGCGCTCCTCCACCTTCCGTTTGAGGATGCCCTACAGATGCTCAATAGGGTTTAGGTCTGGAGACATGCTTGGCCAGTCCATCACCTTTACCCTCAGCTTCTTTAGCAAGGCAGCGGTCATCTTGGAGGTGTGTTTGGGGTCGTTATCATGTTGGAATACTGCCCTGTGGCCCAGTCTCTGAAGGGAGGGGATCATGCTCTGCTTCAGTATGTCGCAGTACATGTTGGCATTCATGGTTCCCTCAATGAACTGTAGCTCTCCAGTGCCGGCAGCACTCATGTAACCCCAGACCATGACACTCCCACCACCACTCACTACTTTACATTGTAGCAAAGTGTAATTTCTTCAGTGTGTAACATAAAAAGATATAATAATATATTTACAAAAATGTGAGGGGTGTACTCACTTTTGTGAGATACTGTGTGTGTAATATAAATATATATAAAGAAAAATTGTAGCGCTATTCCTCCTGTGAAACTCCATGTACATTCAGATGTTATCAGGCTATTTTTACTCCA
>CM053036.1:40995787-41004870 GCA_028564925.1 Lithobates sylvaticus | reverse complement strand
TAAATTGCTGCATTTGTAAATTTTAAAAGCCAATATAAAGGAATAGTATTGGTAAAAAAAAGCACTTGTGGATTTAATTAACCTTTTATTTTTGGTTAATTCTCCTTTAAAGGGGCGTGTCCCATGCCTACATACATTTCCTAGTAGGTGTCCCTCATTCCCATCTCAAAATGTTGGGAGGTATACTTATCTGTCAAATGTCTCCCCTTTGTCTGCTATGAGACCCGAAAAACTGCAGATTTTGTGGGTGGGTCTGTTTTCCAGGGCTCAGTGGGTGGAGTCGTGATGTCAGTAGACTCCCCGCCCACCTCTACACTCCCCTTATCAATATGCATTTTCTCCTGTGTATTTCTTACACTGAACATCTGCTATGATCACGAACATCCAGTCAAAACCCAGAAAAGTCCCCACATGACTTCAGCATGCCAAATCATGCTGAGGTGTGGAACAGCCAATCCTGCCAAAGCTGTTAAAGAAAGGGGTGGGAATTAAAAAATAATGCATGTCTTAGGCTAGTGCTCAGGATTGCTCAGAGCTGGATTAACTCGTTGTGGCAAGACTGGGCACAGCTGATCTGAAATCCCATACTCTATATTGTGCCAGACAAAAAAAATAAATAAATTCGGGTTTACATTCACTTTAAGCTTTGACAAAAAAAAAACCTGGAAGCCGATTGGTTTCTATGCAGAGCTGCACTAGATTTTGCACTCTCCAGTTTTAGTAAATCCCATAGAGTTGGTTTCTTTCTGCAAGAAAAACTGACCAAAGGACCCCAAAATATTTTTCTTTAACCGCTTAAGGACCGCCTCCTACACATATATGTCGGCAGAATGGCACGGCTGGGCACATCAATGTACAGGTACATTGTCCTTTAAGAGCCCAACCGTGGGTCACGCGTGCCCCAGGTCCTGAGCTTCGTGACCGCGGGACCCGATCGCCGCTGGTGTCCCGCGATCGGGTCACAGAGCTGAAGAACGGGGAGAGGTCTGTGTAAACAAACCTCTCCCCACGCTTCCAAGTGAGGCTGTCACTCATCGTCTGTTCCCTGTTAAAGGGAAAAACGATCAGTGATGTCACATGCCAAGCCACGCCCCCTACAGTAAAGAAACACACAGGAGATACTTAACCCCTCCCCGCCCCGTAGTGGTTAACCCCTTCACTGCCATTGTCATTTACACAGGTATCAGTGCATTTAAATAGCACTGATTGCTGTATAAATGACAATGGTCCCAAAAATGTGTCAAAAATGTCCGATGTGTCCGCCATAATGTCGCAGTCACAAAAAAAACGCAGAGGTGATCAAATGCCACCAAAAGAAAGCTCTATTTGTGGGAAAAAAAGGACGCCAATATTGTTTGGGAGCCACGTCGCATGACCGCGCAATTGTCAGTTAAATCGATGCAGTGCCGAATCGCAAAAAGGGGCCTGGTCCTTTGGCTGCAAATTGGTCCGGGGCTTAAGTGGCTAAAGCGGAGTGCTACCCAAAAATTGAACTTTCGCTTTAAGGGAAGGTGACCCCCTGACATGCCACATTTGGAATGTCTTTTTTTTGGGGGGGGGAGCGCATACCCTCTTTTTAGAGGGTCCCAGCTCCCACTTCCTCCCGGCGCACCGCGGCACCGGAAGGGAGAGCACCTCTCCCCCTTCCTCTCGGCAATCATCTGGGAAACGTCACAGGTTCCAGATGATTGCCCGGCCAGTAATGGCGCACTGTGCGGCTCGCGCAGTGGGTGCCCGGTTGTGAAGCCACAGCCGGGCGCCCACAGTTACAATGCCGGCGCAGCAGAGAGGAGGACCCTGGGACAGGTAAGTGTCCGATTATTAAAAGTCAGCAGCTGCTGTATTTGTAGCTGCTGACTTTAAACATTTTTTATTTTAAGCGGAACTCCACTTTAAGAAGATGAATACAAAATGTACTTTCCACAGGATTTCTAGATGGTAAGCTCCAACGAGCAGGGCCCCCCGATTCCTCCTGTATTGAATTGTATGGTTTGGCCTAATGTTGTAAAGCGCTGCGCAAACTGTTGGCGCTATATAAATCCTGTATAATAATAATAATATACCATAATTTTTTAAAATATATGCAATGTTATATTTGTCCACTAGAGGACAGCATTTATCCAAGTTACAAGCCAACAGTCTCTTCTGCACTGCCGCTCATGCGTATTCCAAATACGGTCCTAGTTCATGATGCTTTTATTGTTCTAAAACAGTAGCATTGCAGGCAGATTAGAAGTGGCTTCAGCAACCTGCCCAAATAAGATCATACTAAAGTAGTCTAAACATTAACAAAATACAAGCAAGTGCAAAGGTTGTTAATATTATATCTAAAGATAATCTCATTGGTGCAAACACAATATATCCCCCACGATAATATAAATCACAATACACTTTTGTAAGGACTCCTGCTATGGAGACCTGGTGCCACCTAGGAAAGGAAGTAAGGAGAAATGAATGCGGTAATAAAACACATTATTAAGTAGTGTGGGAAATAGTGAGGAGTCTATACCATCATGTTTTCTCAAAATAAGTCCATCCAGTCTCACCTGGTTCCCTTCTAGATCAGAGCCATCTTGTTCTTTCTCCATTGCTGTAGCAGGCTCCTTCTTCCTGAGCCTGCGATTGGTGGAGACTTGCCCTTTGTCTCCATTGCTTGGTAATGTTGAGTTACTTCCATTTTCCACCTGGTTGGCTCGTCTTTTAGGGTCCATCTGTTGGGCAGAGTCGTTAAAGCTTTCTCTCGGTTGTCTCTGCTCCTTCTCCAATGCCTGGGTTGATATTCCAGAGTCTGCTTCGCTGGCCCTTTTAGAGGTTCCATCCACAGCCGATCCGGCTTTGGATGGAGAACATGAGTCCAATGGATTGCCGCTTGTTACTGGGGAGTCCGCGCTTTTTGCGGTGGAGGTATTGCTGAAGGTAACAGAGGCGTTAATTGGGTTAATGGATAAAGTGCTGTTGCTGTTCTGCCTTGAAATAATGGGAGAGGAGCCACCATAGCCAGATTCATTGGAGGAATGGCTGCCAATGGAAGCGTCCGAGTGGCTGCGCCGAGGATTATATGGCTTCAGAAATGAGCTGTAAACAAATCCCTTCGTGACTGTGAAAAGAAGAATAAAGACCGGTCAGAGAGCAGACATATTGCGTCTTACCGGAGCTGTTCACACTATTCCTACCAATACAAAAAGTGCACTGAGGACCATTTTGGACACAAGGTTCAGACAGGCACTTGCGTCTGCTGGATTCCAAGGGGGCACACACCTGACCACATGCAAATGAAACCTAAAAAAGGCTGCAATAGTGCCCAGTTTTTCTGTGCAGCGTTTGTGACCACATTCCATAACTCCAAGTCTGGAGCCTGTAGACACACAACTAGAGCCCAAAGCAACTCTCCTCTGCTAGGATACCGTATATACTCGAGTATAAGCCGAGTTTTTCAGCACATTTTTTTGTGCTGAAAAAATGCCCCCCTCGGCTTATACTCGACTTTGGGGCCCCGTATATCGGGGCCACTTGGTGCTAGGAACCCCAAATTTGGTGTGCAAACCCAGTGGAACCAGCACTATGATATATCAGATGGGGTTCCTATCACCAAGTGGCCCAAAGTCGGGTCGGAAAATGTAATTCTCTGCTGCAGAAAAGCGCTTGACATTTTCCAAACCGAATCTGGGGCCCCGTATCTCGGGGGCCACTTGGTGATAGGAACCCCATGTGCTATGGATATGTTGTAGTGCTGATTCTACTGGGCTTGCATACCAAATTTGGGGTTCCTAGCACCAAGTGGCCCCAAGATACGGGGGCCCCGAAGTCGGCCAACTGTGTCCATCTGCAGCAATGTCATTTCAGGACCCTATAGGTCCAGAGACCCAAATTTTGGCTGCAGCTAGGGGGCATCTAGGAACCCTTAACTACCAAGTTTGAAGTTTGGGGGACCTATGGCTGCAAATGGGCACAGATGAGGCTGCAAATGGGCACAGTGAGCTGCAAATGGGCACAGTGAGGCTGCAAATGGGCATTGTTGACCCTCTTTTCCACTTACAGTAGCTGCGCATTTCTCACCCTAGGCTTATACTCGAGTCAATACGTTTTCTCAGTTTTTTGTGGTAAAATTAAGTGCCTCGGCTTATATTCGGGTCGGCTTATACTCGAGTATATACGGTAATTTTGTTCCCCCCTATGCAGGCCATACCATACCCAGTGCCGGTTCTTATAGGCACCTACAAATGGGAGTGTGATTTTTTTCCCCCCCCAATATTTCTGTGTTTTAATAAAATCGAACAGTTTTACGCAATGAGATCCTCCCTGGTATTTTATCTGCATGCATGATGGTACACCAACAGAGAAGGACTCATAGGAACAAGCCATTGAAGAATTATGGAGTATATCCTCAAAAGCGCTACTGACCTGACTAGCAATAGTAGGTCAACAACTTGTGGCAAGTATCTGTCTGTATGGAAACACTGGAGGCACTGAGAAACGGAGAGCCTTTTTGTTTATATCTGCATGAGCAGTCTTTAATTTGGAACTTTTTACTTGGATTTATTCACCGTTTATATGATTACTTTTAGTTTTTTTGTATTGCTATAACATGTCTGTTGCGGTAATGCTTTATATTTTGTCTATGAAGGTTTAGAGCAGTGCGCTTTATCTATGAAATTATCTTTTGTACTTTTTTTTTGATTTATTAGCACTTGTTTTAATTCGCAGCAGCCAAAATTCACAGGAACTATTCATTTACACATTTTATGCACTTTAAAGTGATTGTAAACGATCACCTTGTAAAACAACCCATTCAGTTTAAAATCGAAATGAAAGGCAATAACATTTATGTATATATTATAAACATTTTCCCCCCTTTTTTTTTATATGTGATCACATTCCCTCTCAACTGGCTAAGCGCTGGTGGGGAGGAGAAACAGCAGCACACTGATCTTCCCAGTGAATGGCTGTGCTGGTGGGGTGTGTCAGGACAAGTCTGAGCACTAGGAGGAGAACAAAAGCTGAGATCCAAGCACAGCTAGAGAACTGACCACGATGTGATCTCCAGCCTAGTGTGGTCAGTTTTTGATAGGGGAGCAGAGGGAATGGCAGGAACACAAAGGAAGCAATACAAAAAGAACAGGAGACTCTCATACAAGTACATGGTACAGCAGGCACATATCAGGAATAGGAAATGTTGGGTTTACGTATGATTTCCTGGGTGCAAGATCTTTTTAGTTTCTATTAATAAAAGAACGATTGCTAACTACACAAGAGAAAGTTGCTCGTTTGCCTCTACACCAGCCTACTGTGCTTAATGATAAATCCCAACCAGCTTAAATCTATGCAGATGGCACATATCCATTAACTATAAGCAAGGACAAATAAGGCCGCCTCACCTCCATTATCTACCAGCCACCGGTTCTGGCTGCCCATCGGGTCTTGTTGTTTAATAACACCAACGAGGTCCCCCTCCTGGACGCACACATCCAAATCCTGAGCAGCATTGAAGTTGCGGTCTGCCTGGAAGAGGTTTTCTGGTGGGTAACGAGCCAGTAAGAGCGCCCGATGTTCATCTGTCTGTGGGATGTATTTGGCCTAGGAGAAGAGACATCATATCAGAAAACAGCATGGAGACAACATAATATTAAGCCCATCTGTGCAGAGTAGAGCGTAGAATTACTTACGGGACTTGGTACGGTCTTTCTAGCAGACTGACGCTCTATAGTCTTTCTCTCAAAAGGCTTCTTGGCTGGAGGAGGGTTTTCTGGGAAGAAGGTGAAGACCTGGAGCTGTTGTAGGACCTTACTGTGCTCCTCCTGGAATAAGGAGATGAGGTTCCCTTCTCTTCCACCAATGCCTAACAGCTGTCAACAGAAACACATTCATAAAGAATGAATCCTGGCTTTAGGTTTCCAATAGGAATAAATCAGAGGATATAGAGTAGCGATAGCTGGGCTCAAACAGGGTAAAACATTTATATTAAATTATATGTTCAGCAAAATGGCGGAGTAAAAACACAACAGGAATTCTAGAGATTCAAAACACATGCAAGGTAGTAGAATGTGATTCCCCCCATAAAGGGTTACATAGTTAGCTAGGCCGAAAAAAGACACAAGTCCATCCAGTTCAACCATAAACAAAAAAAAAAACAAATAATAAATAAAAATAAAAAATATCGTACAATCCAATATACCCAATTCTATACCCACAGTTGATCCAGAGGAAGGCAACCCCCCCCCCCCCCCAAAGAGCATGCTCCAATCTGCTACAGCAGGGGGGAAAAAAAATCACTTCCTGATCCCCCTAGAAGCAAATCGGATTTTCCCCGGATCAACTTTACCTATAAATGTTAGTACCCAGTTATATTATGTACATTTAGGAAAGTATCCAGGCCTTTCTTAAAGCAATCTACTGAGTTAGCCAGAACCACCTCTGGAGGGAGTCTATTCCACATTTTCACAGCTCTTACTGTGAAGAAACCTTTCCGTATTTGGAGATGAAATCTCTTTTCCTCTAGATGTAAAGAGTGCCCCCTTGTCCTCTGTGTTGACCGTAAAGTGAATAACTCAACACCAAGTTCACTATATGGACCCCTTATATATTTGTACATGTTGATCATATCCCCCCTTATTCTCAAGAGTGAATAAATTCAGTTCTGCTAATCTTTCCTCATAGCTGAGCTCCTCCATGCCCAAGGTAAAAAGAAACGTGTAGTGACAGCAACATGGAGGCCACCACTGCTTCCCCTGAATACTAATTTCCTAGGTTAGGGGTGTCAAACTCAATTTCATTGTGGGCCGCATCAGCATTATGATTGTCCTCAAAAGGGCCGGTTGTATCTGTAAGATTAGATGTCCAGCGCATCCCCTCCCCTTACATTAGATGTCCAGAGCCACCCCACCATCAGAAGTTGAGTCCCCTACTCTCCCCAACATCACAGTGCATCCCCTTTCCTTATGCTGCTGCTGGGAAGAAGCTGGATGCATTGCTTGAAAGCTGGAAGTAGGGGTCTGGAGGAGGACCAGAGGAGGCCTGGAGCTCTCCTGCAGCTGCAGGAGATGTGCGAGGGCCACATGAAATGGCCTGGAGGGCCGGATTCGGGCCGCGGGCCTTGTGTTTGACACCTGTGTCCTAGGTCATGCTGACCCACTGGTTTCACTATCATCTGAGTCAATGACCTGGGACAAGTATGCAGATTAGTGGCATTGACTTTTCTCCAAACTTTCTGATCTGCATGCTCATTCAATGGCCCAAAGGGGTAGATATATAGTAAAATTGAAGAGTGCAAAATCTGGTGCAGCTCTGCATAGAAACCAATCAGCTTCCAGTTTTTTTTTGTCAAAGCTTAAGGCCCCTTTCACACGGACGGATCCGTATTGATCCGCCCCATGAAGATCTGCTACTCAGCAGGGAATGCTCCGCTGATCCCCGCTGAGCCGGCTGATGACAGGGCGGTCCCTGCACACTGTGCAGGGACCGCCCTGTCAGTTCTCCGCTGTCCCCTATGGGGGATCGGATGAACACGGGCCGTCTTGTCCTTGTTCATCTGATCCGCTCGGCAGACGGATGGAAAAATAGGATTTTCCTCCGTCTGCAGAATCGGACAATAGCGGAGGCGGACAATAGCGGGTGTCAGCGGATGCTCATCCGCTGACACCCGCTATCCCATAGGGGCGCATGTATGTCAGTTTTTCATCCATAAACGGATGGATGAAAAACGGACATACGGTCCGCATGTGTGAAAGGGGCCTAACTGAACAAGCTGAAGTTAGAAGCCAATTGGTTTATTGGTTGAACTTGTGTCTTTTTGTCAGACTATGTAACTATACTTCTGACTGGTTTCCGTGTAGAGCTGCACCAGATTTTGCACTCTCCAGTTTTAGTAAAATCAACCCCAAAGTACTGAATCCACCAAATAACCAGGCAAGTAGCTTTTGAAGGAGGTTGGCAATAGCAGTCCTGTATTTCTCGTGGTAGAGAACGATATGGGTGTAGGAGCAATCCTTTGTCACAGCAATCTCCTGACTAAGTGAATGCCGGAATTGTGATGTGCAATGTAGGATAGCGCTTTTATCACACAACTAAACTTGGCTATGTGTCCTCTTAAGAGTAACACAAATAAAACCATCAAGGCAGTTTATTATTAACCTAGGAAAGTCACATGTGTTCTCCAGGAGTCAAGGTGGTCTAAAACTAAACATCCTGCAGCTATATAAACTACCAGGTCTGCATGCACTTAGAAACGCATTTCCTAGCTAGATGGTATATTTATGGGTTGTACTGATAGGATTTATTCAAGATCCTCAGAGAAGCCAATATAACCTGAAGACCTCACCAACCTTTCCGACACATGCCTATAGACATTTTAACAATCACAAGGGAGTGGAGGATAAGGGATGAAGGCACCCAATGGGCGTCAATGTCACACAAGTATCACAGGGGATCTGGGGCTCAGACAACTCGCTCCAGGATTTATGATACTTCCCCACCCTAAGAAACGAACCCGTTATCAGTTTTATCTACTGCTTGTTGTTACTTGCCTTGCTTTCTTGTAGAGGGATCTGGACTAACTGAGCTCAGCAGGAATATTACAATATTTCTTGCTGCCAAATACAACAAAGTGTGGGCTAGATGGTTGGCGCAACCTGCCACATGTATATATGATGACTATTATGTATTTTATTGGGGTAAACTTTGCTTCACTTGACGTTCGGAATTTCCGACCAACTTTGTTTGACCGTGTGTATGCAAGACAAGTTTGAGCCAACATCCGTCTGAAAAAATCCCATGGATTTTGTTGTCGGAAAATCCTATGGTGTGTACAGGGCATAAGAGTGAAGAAGTCACTCTGCTTTCTCAGGCAAGGGGAGCGGCTAGGAAGACTATGACAGCCCAGGAACCTAAAACTTTTAATAAACACATCAGCAAGGCCATCCTTCACATTTTTACCCTAAAAAAAGGTTCAATTTAATAGCCTGCAACAGGACCCAGCAAATAAACAACATAACTTACACCTAGCAGAGGCTTCAGCTCCTCCAAGGCGAGCTTCACAAAGTCGCAGTGAGCGTTGGCATAGCCGCGCACACAGCTCGCAAACAGCTCCT
>CM053036.1:40938287-40990787 GCA_028564925.1 Lithobates sylvaticus | reverse complement strand
TAATAAAGGTTTTAACCCCCTGATTGCCCCTAGTTAACCCTTTCACCCCCTTTTGCCAGTGTCACTAAGCGATCGTTTTTCTGATCGCTGCATTAGTGTCGCTAGGTAACCATTTTTTTTTTTTAGGTAACCGCCATGTTTATATAGGTTCATAAATAGGTTTATAGGTCAGGTACCCCCATATTACAACCTAAATAAAGGTTTTAACCCCCTGATTGCCCCTAGAGTTAACCCTTTCACCAGTGATCACTGTATAACTGTCACTGGTGACGCTGGTTAGCCAGTTAGTTATTTCGTTATTTAGGTTCCCCGTCAGGTTTTTATATAGCGTCAGGTACCCCCCATATATTACCTAATAAAGGTTTAACCCCCTGATTGCCCCTAGTTAACCCTTTCACCCCTTTTGCCAGTGTCACTAAGCGATCGTTTTTCTGATCGCTGCATTAGTGTCGCTAGGTAACCAGTTTTTTTTTTGTATTACTGTTACGGGTGACGCTGGTTAGTTAGCTTGTTTTTTATACTGTCAGGGCACCCGCCATTTATTACCCAATAACGGTTTAACCCCCTGATCGCCCGGCGGGTGATATCAATTAGGTTTTAGGGTCAAATAAGGTCTGCGTCGCCCCAGGTTAGTGCCAGTACCGCAAACACCCACGCACAAAGCATACACCTCCCTTAGTGGCACAGTATCTGAACAGATCAATATCTGATCTGATCAGATCTATACTAGCGTCCCAGCAGTTTAGGGTTCCAAAAAAAACCGCATTGTTAGCGGGATCAGCCCAGATACCTGCTAGCACCTGCGTTTTCCCCCTCCGCCCAGCCCAGCCCACCCAAGTGCAGTATCGATCGATCACTGTCACTTACAAAACACTAAGCACACATAACTGCAGCGTTCGCAGAGTCAGGCCTGATCCCTGCGATCGCTAACAGTTTTTTTGTGGTAGCGTTTTGATTCAGTCGCTTCAGTCAGGAGCTTTTTTACCTGTGAATCTCAAAAAAATAAAAAAAAATTAAATAGTTGTCGTTTTATTGTTCTCTCTCTCACTCTATTCTCTCTCTATTGTTGCTCTTTTTTTACTCCATTCTATTCTGCAATGTTTTATTATGTTTTATCATGTTTTATCATGCTTGCTTTTCAGGTATGTAATTTTGTTTACTGTGTTTTAGTGTTGAGCATTTTTTTGTTTTCAGGTGCGCCATTCAGTTGCAACGCGGATTTATTTATCTTGACAGCAACAGCGTTTGCTCCCACGATACATAAAGCCGCGACTCCAACGCTGTAGGAGGTGATTTCACCACCACAGTTAAAAAAAAGAGCATATATGCCGAAGCATGGGGGCAGCAGGGGGGGGGAGGAGCGATTGGCTCCTAATGCCACGTACATACGGTCGAAATTCCGACCGTGTGTACACGGCATAACTTTTGCGGGAGGATGCCCCCATGCATCGGCATATATAAATGGTGCATGTATGCCCATCATTAGAAGTGGGTGGATGAAGGGAGGTATTCTAATGGTGGGCATACCCACCAATCAATCTCTTTTTTTCGTTCAGCCAAGAGGCTGCATGAAAAAAAAAAGATTACAATATATGTCCAGTATGTTGCTGGACTTTGAATGGTTATACCAGAATGATGCCTGCAGGTTTAGGTATCATCTTGGTATCATTCTTTTCAGCCAGTGATCGGCTTTCATGTAAAAGCAATTCTAGCGGGTAATTAGCCTCTAGACTGCTTTTACAAGCAGTGGGAGGGAATGTCCCCCCTCCCGGATATAAACCGCGCCATTGGGAAATTGGGAAAGCATTTTATCACACCAATCTTGGTGTGGTCAGATGCTTTGAGGGCAGAGGAAAGATCTAGGGTCTAATAGACCCCAATTTTTTCAAAAAAAGAGTACCTGTCACTGCCTATTGCTATCATAGGGGATATTTACATTCCCTGAGATAACAATAAAAATCATAACAAAGAAAAAAAATGGAAGGAACAGTTTAAAAATAAAATAAAAAAGCTAAATAAATAAAAAAAAAAACAAAAAAAAAAAAAAAAGCACCCCTGCCCCCCCTTCTCTTGCGCAAAGGCGTACACAAGCGTTGGTCTGGCGTCATATGTAAACAGCAATTGCACCATGCATGTGAGGTATCACCGCGAAGGTCAGATCGAGGGCAGTAATTTTAGCAGTAGACCTCCTCCGTGAATCTAATGTGGTATCATGTAAAGGCTTTTAAAGGCTTTTAAAAATGTATGTAGTTTGTCGCCACTGCGTGTTTGTGCGCAATTTTAAAGCATGTCGTGTTTGGTATCCATGTACTCGGCCTAAGATCATATTTTTTATTTCATCAAAAATTTGAGCAATATAGTGTGTTTTTTAGTGCATTAAAATAAAAAAAAGTGTATTTTTTCCACAAAAAATGCGTTTGAAAAATCGCTGCGCAAATACTGTGTGGAAAAAAAAAATGCAACACCCACCATTTTAATCTGTAGGGCCTTTGCTTTAACATTATATATAGTGTTTGGGGGTTCAACGTAATTTTCTTGCAAAAAAAAAATATGTTTTCATGTAAACAAAAAGTGTCAGAAAGGGCTTTGTCTACAAGTGGTTAGAAGAGTGGGTGACGTGTGACATAGGCTTCTAAATGTTGTGCATAAAATGCCAGGACAGTTCAAACCCCCCCCAAATGACCCCATTTTGGAAAGTAGACACCCCAAGCTATTTGATGAGAGCAATGTTGAGCCCATTAAATATTTTTTTTTTTTTTGTCCCAAGAGATTGAATAATGAAAAAAAAAATATATATATATTTTTTTTACAAAAAGTTGTCACTAAATGATATATTGCTCAAACATGTCATGGGCATATGTGGAAATACACCCCAAAATACATTCTGTTGCTTCTCCTGAGTACGGGATACCACATGTGTGGGACTTTTTGGAGCCTAGCTGCGTACGGAACCCCAAAAACCAATCACCGCCTTCAGGCTTTCTAAGGGTGTAATTTTTTTATTTCACTTCTCACTGCCAATCACAGTTTCGGAGGCCATGGAATGCCCAGATGGCATAAAACCCCCCAAAATGACCCCATTTTGGAAAGTAGACACCCCAAGCTATTTGCTGAGAGGTATTGTGAGTATTTTGCAGATGTCGCTTTTTGTCACAAAGTTTTGAAAATTGAAAAAAGAAAAAAAAAAATTTTTTTTTCTTTACTTTCTTCATTTTCAAAAACAAATGAGAGCTGTAAAATACTCACCATGCCTCTCAACAAATAGCTTGGGGTGTCTACTTTCCAAAATGGGGTCATTTGGGGGGGTTTTGTGCTATTTTGGCATTTTATGGCCTTCGAAACGGTGATAGGTAGTGAGGAGTGAAATCAAAAATTTGCACCCTTAGAAATCCTGAAGGCGGTGCTTGGGTTTCGGGGCCCCGTACGCGGCTAGGCTCCCAAAAAGTCCCACACATGTGGTATCCCCGTACTCAGGAGAAGCAGCAAAATGTATTTTGGGGTGCAATTCCACATATAACTATGGCATGTGTGAGCAATATATCATTTAGTGACAACTTTTTGAAAAAAAAAAAAATCTTTTTTATTTTTGTCTTTATTCAATCACTTGGGACTAAAAAAAAAAAATATTCAATGGGCTCAACATGCCTCTCAGCAAATAGCTTGGGGTGTCTACTTTCCAAAATGGGGTCATTTGGGGGGTTTTGTACTTCTCTGCCATTTTAGCACCTCAAGAAATGAAATAGGCAGTCATAAATTAAAAGCGGTGTAAATTCCAGAAAATGTACTCTAGTTTGTAGACGCTATAACTTTTGCGCAAACCAATAAATATACGCTTATTGGCATTTTTTTTACTAAAGACATGTGGCTGAATACATTTTGGCCCAAATGTTTGACTAAAATTGAGTTTATTAGATTTTTTTTATAACAAAAAGTAGAAAATCTCTTTTTTTTTCAAAATTTTCGCTCTTTTTCCGTTTATATCTCAAAAAATAAAAATCACAGAGGCAATCAAATACCATCAAAAGAAAGCTCTATTTGTGGGAAGAAAAGGACGCAAATTTCGTTTGGTTACAAAATTGCATGACCGCGCAATTACCAGTTAAAGTAGTGCAGTGCGAAATTGAAAAAAGACCTCTGGTCCTTTGGCTGCCAAATGGTCCGGGGCTGAAGTGGTTAAATGCCTGAACAGTTACCCCAGCAGGCATGGGTGGCAGAAGAGAATCATCAAAGGAGGTAAATGCAAAATAACTGGGGATGTGGGGAGGTGGTTGTGAGTTAGTTTTGCTTTTCATATTTCATGAAAAAGGTGAACTAATCCTTTAAAGCAGGGGTCGGCAACCTTGGCAATCCAGCTGTGCCGAAACTACAAATGCCCATCATCCCTCTTTTCCTGGGGATCATGCCTGTGGCTGTCAGAGTCTTGAAATGCCACTTGGGACTTGTAGTTCTATAACAGTTAGAGTGGTGGGGTTGCCCGTCCCTACTTTAAAGGATGCACAGCTCTTACAGCTAAAGGCTTAGTGAGTCCTGGGGATGTCATGTCTTGGAAGATACCAGGGTCCGATGTTATCATTTGTAATTCATCAAAAGACACAAACAGCAGAGGACTGCTAAGGAAACCATAAAAATTTAAAATCTATCAAACTTCCCATTGACAATTACCCAAGAGGACCTCATAAAATAGGTTTTCTTGATTAGGTACAGTGCCTTGAAAAAGTATTCATACCCCATGGCATTTTCCACATTTTGTCACGTTACAACCAAAAACTTTTATTTTATTGGGATTTTATGTGATAGACCAACACAAAGTGGCACATGATTGTGAAGTAGAAGGAAAATGGTACAGAACTGACACCTGCAATGGCATTAATAGGACTAAATCTATATATATACCCTCATTGTTTTACAACAATAGTAGCTCATATCCTACTAGCTGCGAGACTTACCATTGCCAGCATGTGGAAATGTACAGAATCTCCCAACCAGTGGCGGCTGGTGCTCAACATTTTTGGGGGGGAGCAAACAAACAGCCATTAAATGCTGCCAATGTGCTCTCTGCCCACCATCTACCGGCACTTACCTTGTCTCGGTGTGCAGCTGATGACGGCGTCAGGCGGCGAGCAGTGTCTCCTCATCGACCCGACATCTTCTCCCGCGCTCCTCCTGTCTTCTGCAAGGATTGGACGCTAGGTGTCCAATCACAGCGCCTGTGACTTCAGCCAATCAGGTGACCGGTAACACAGACCCGGCAACCTGATTGGCTGAGAGGCGGGTCTGTGTTAGGGAAGCGATGTATTCGCTTCTCTAACACAATACTGTGTAAACAGCGAACGCACAGCATTGCGCCCGCTGTTTACACTTATGGAAGCCTATTAGAGCACACCGCTCTAATCAGGTCCCCTATTAGAGCTTACAGCTCTAATAGGGCACTTCCAAAAACAACCCCCCCCCCGCTGTAATTCAGATGCCCGGCGCCCGACAAGGGCCGGACACCTGAATAGGGGGCGGCAGCGGTGACAAGAGATAGATTCATGCAATGCATGAATCTATCTATTGGTGATAGAGCGGTGCAAGAGAGAGGGGGCGGCGCTCCTGCGCCCTCTATGCACGCACCGCCACATCTCCCAACCTGTCAAACGTTATCACCAGACTGAACACTCAATCGGGTAAGTTATCAAAATTCAGCTATTGTAGGTTTCCCTTGTAACTCCTTATATCACATACACGCGATCGGAAATTCCGCCAGCAAAAGTCCAATGAGAGCTTTTGGTCCGGAAATGCGACCGTGTGTATGCGCCATCGGACTTGTGCTGGCGGAATTCCAGCCAGCAAAAGATTGAGAGCATGTTCTCTATTTTTCGGGCCGGAAATTCCGATCGTCTGTACCAATTCCGATGCGCAAAATTCCTACGCATGCTCGGAAACAATTTGACGCATGCTCGGAAGAATTGAACTTAATTTTCTCAGCTCGTCGTAGTGTTGTACGTCACCGCGTTCTTGACGGTCGAAAGCTCATAGAACTTTTGTGTGACCGTGTGTATGCAAGACGAGCTTGAGCAAAACATTTTGAGAACCATTTATCATTTTCCTTCCACTTTGTGTTGGTCTCCCACATAAAATACATTTACGTTTTTGGTTGTAACATGACAAAATGTGGAAAATTTCAAGGGGTATGAATACTTAAATTAAGGTATTGTATATTTTTTGTATAAATGACTGATACGTCGTGTCTTTCTGCCACTTTAGCTACAAATGGTGCTCAGTGGAGTTCTTCTTTAATGCCGTGTATAAATGGTGAAGAAAGGCGCACTCACAAACTCGGTGAAGAGCTTCTCGCTGATCTGACGATGGGCTTTCTGAAACCTCTCCAGGTCACTGGTTCCTTTGTCTGCATACAAATCCCACATACTCATGGCAGCCAGGACTTTCACACAGGCGGATTCCTAGGACACACAAGGAAAATACAGCTCGGGAATGTCCCTGGAACAGAACAAGCACTGTGTGCCGCACAGACCCAGCACAATGGATGGCTAACCCTTCCCCCATCAGCAAAGGGATGAATTGCACCTAATCGCTCTGTACCGTCAATGCAATGAAAGGCACAACAAACACTCTACTAGTCTACAATGTTACAAATACTGGAAACATACTCAACTCTGTGCGGCAAAACTAAATCCCCGACACTTCACTTCCAAACATCTAATGTTCAACTTAAAGTATATCTATAGACAAAGCTTTTTTTTCGGTCATTTTGGATAGAGTATGAAAAGCTCACACCCTCTTTCAGGATTGTATTGCTGTCTGTGTCCCCATTGGAGAGATTATCCCTTTTGGGTTTATCTTGAGGACATATTGCCACCAGGGCAGAAAGCGATGGGAAAGCCAAAATGTTTAGTTATCACTGAAAAAGGAAGAGGGAAAGTTTTCTAATAGAATAGGGTGACAATTAAGGCAGAAGTAAAGTTAGGCGGACCTTTTCTTGTTAAAAAAAAAAAAAAAAAAAAAAGTTAGGCGGACCAGCAGGCTCTTTATTGCAAAATGGACACGCAATGTCTCTTCTGCAATAATATTCCCCTACCTGCCTGCTCGCGGTCTTTCTTCGGAATGCGTATGCTCAGCCTACACCACTGGTACGGTCTATGTGTTCCAGGGCGACTGACCCCTAAGAATGCCGGAGTGATGGCATCCTGCTTCAGTCAATGAAGATGGTCGAAGACTGGCATGCAGGAGAAGAGGGCCGGTGAGGGATGAGATTGAAGAAACAAAGGCAAGTTTAATTCCACTTTAACCCCTTGGCACTGCCTCCTGTCGGCCCTTTAAGGTCTATAGAATGCTGGGAGGTTGGGGCGGGGCTTATGGCCAAGTGAGCTGAACTGATTGGCTGTCACGCCGGTCAGATGATCTGAAAACTTCCAGTCACTGCTTGCTTGGTTTCCGTTAGCTGCCTGTCACTGTGCCAGAAGCACGCATGGTGCGCGCTCTTGGCACAGCTCTATTGGCACTATTGCATTTTCTCCCTGTGTGGGTTTCCTCCCACAAGCCAAAGAAATGCTGGTGGGTTAATTGGCCCTAGTATGTATGAATGTGAGTTAGGGACCTTAGACTGTAAACTTCTTGAGGGCAGGGACTGATGTGAATGTACAATATGGTGTGTATATATGTAAAGCGCTGCAAAAATTGATAGCGCTATACAAGTACCAGTAATAATTAAATAAAATAAGGGATTTTCAGTTCCTGTTGTGTCTCTAGGACAGGAAATTAAGGAAATTCTCCCAACAGGATATAGCAAAAAAAAAAAAAAAAAGCCATGGATACACTTAATACACATATAGAAGACTTAGGGCGGGTGTAAAGCTCACTATATAAAGAAGTGCAGAAAACCAGTGCCTCGCTGCAGTGCGACACCCAACAGGTCAGTCCGTCAAGGTATTTAAAGCGGAGCTCCACCCTAAAGTGGAACTTCCGCTCATCGGAACCCTCCCCCCCTCCGGTGCCACAATTGGCACCTTTCAGGGGGGAGGGGGGTGCAGATACCTGTATAATACAGGTATCTGCACACACTTCTGGGCATAGATAGCCGCAGATTCTGCGGGTATTCACGCCACTTCCTGCAGGGCCCCCGCTGTCTGCTGGGAAACACACGGATCCCATGCGCAGTAGGGATCTGCATGCGCAGAAGGGAACCGGGAAGTAAAGCTGCAAGGCTTCACTTCTTGATTCCCATAACGAAGATGGCGGCGGCAGCACCCGGGAGCCATTCGTCAGATCGAGCTTCGGGTGGCGACATCGCGGGCGCGCTGGACAGGTGAGTGTCCTTATTTTAAAAGTCAGCAGCTGCAGTATTTGTAGCTGCTGACTTTTAAAAAAAAAAATTTCGCCGGACTTCCTGTCCTGAGAGCTGTACCCCAGTCCTGAGAGCAAGATGTAGGCTACATTTTCTGATCTTGCGTTTTAAAAATGCTAGTTGCCAGGCAGTCATGCAGATGCCTTGGCTTCTATGATGATTAATGAATCGCTGATCAGGAATAAGTATAGACAAGAGGAATCTCGGCACTTTTCTGACACTTGCAGACTAAAGGCTTGTCAGAGTCTGGGACTCGGAGTCCAAAAGTCAGAGCCAGGCACCTAACATTTTCAGAATGAGGTAAAAAAAAAAAAAAAGAAGAAGAAGAAAAAAAAGAGAGGAGGACCTTCCAGAAAAACAACCATCTCTGCAGCACTCTACCAATCAGGCCTGTATGGTAGAGTGGAAGCAACCTACATGTATCTTTGCTCAGGTGCAATTTAAAAAGGCTTTCTTTTATTGGTCAGGGGCCCTGGTGGCAGATCTCTGCACACCTGACAAGATAAAGTGGATGGAAAAAACTCACGAAAGTGTCAGGCACCTGTGCTTGGACTATTTATGGATCTGCACTATGCAGGAACTACAAATTTCAGCAAAGCAAGGCACTTGAAAGACCTGCATCTCTCCAGAGGGGCTCAGAATCATACTGTGCTTGATGGAGGACTTCAATCAAACCAAGCATGGCTATTTTCCAACCAATTAGGTCTCATCTGACGTCCCTATACCAGGAAAAGGAAGCCTTAGATCTGACTGACTGCTACAAGAAGAACTTACGCTTTTTGTTATTCAGCGCATGAGAACATCTATAGATTTATTGGGCCATAAGCCAATAAACAGAGAAGCTCAAAGTGCAACCAAGCATTGGCTGGCAAACACGTTGAGGAATGCCCCAGATCATCCCTCTGAGCTTTACAGGTCACTGTTATATCTGATAAGAGCTGGCTCCCTTTCCTCTACATGTCAGGACAGTTAAAGAGTGAACAGGCCTCACCCTGATATGCTGGAGGTACACAGACAGGTCTCGGATGAAGGACTTGATCAGCCTTTCTTGCATTCTGAAGTTCTTTTCGGTCTCTTCAAAGGCTTCATCTCGGATCTGTCATACACAA
This sequence comes from Lithobates sylvaticus, assembly GCA_028564925.1. Taxonomy (NCBI): domain Eukaryota; kingdom Metazoa; phylum Chordata; class Amphibia; order Anura; family Ranidae; genus Lithobates; species Lithobates sylvaticus. The sequence continues at coordinate 40,981,334 of CM053036.1, read as the reverse complement.
ACATAAAAGAAGGCTTTGTTACAGGCACCTGCCCAGGCATACTATCCGACTGCTGGATTCTGGAAGGCAGAGCAGGCAATCGATGTCTGTTGAACAGGGACAGACACGCATTGATCGGAATTTGGCTGGTCCCTGTTAAATTGGCCAAATTTTCATCCATCCTTGGCCATCTTTAGTCACATTTAGCTGGACTTGATCACTTTTAATTGCTTAGCGACCGCCGGCTGTCAATTGACGGCCAGGCGGCGCAGCTCTCGTGGCGGGAGGGCGTCATATGACGCCCTCCCCTTCCCTGCCCCTTCAGGGAGCGCACGCCGCTGGGCACCTGATGCGCGTGCCCGGCGGCCGCGATTGCCCGGTAACACAGCAGGACTGTGGATCTGTGTATGTAAACACACAGATCCACGGTCCTGTCAGAGGAGAGGAAACCGATGGTGTGTTCTCAATACAGAGAAACACAGATCGGTCTCCTCCCCTTGTGAGTCCCCTCCCCCTACAGTTAGAATCACTCCCAGGGAACATATTAACCCTTCAGCGCCCCCTAGTGTTAACCCTTCCCTGCCAGTCACATTTATACAGTAATCAATGCATTTTTATAGCACGGATCGCTGTATAAATGTGAATGGTCCCAAAAATGTGTCAAAAGTGTCCGATATGTCCACCGCAATATCGTAGTCACAATAAAAAAAAAAAAAAAAAAAAAAAAAAAATCGCAGATCGCCGCCATTACTATTTAAAAAAAAATAAATAATAAAAATGCTATAAATCTATCCTCTATTATGTAGGCGTTATAACTTTTGTGCAAACCAATCAATATACGCTTATTGCGATTTTTTTTACCGAAAATATGTAGAAGAATACGTATCGGCCTAAACTGAAGAAAAAATAATTTTTTTATATATTTTTTGGGGATATTTAGTATAGCAAAAAATATTGTTTTTTTTTTAAACTTGTCACTCTTGTTTATAGCGCAAAAAAAAAAAAAAAAAAGGAGAGGTGATTAAATACCACCAAAATAAATCTCTATTTGTGGGAACAAAATGATAACAATTTCATTTGGGTACAGTGTTGTATGACCGCGCAATTGTCATTCAAAGTGTGACAGCGCTGAAAGCTGAAAAATGGCCTGGGCAGGAAGGGGGTGAAAATGCCCTGTATTGAGGTGGTTGAACTTGAAAATGTTTCAAAGCTTATCCAAACCACTTCTTCAGTTTTTGGTTTGGATAAGCTACCCCAAATAATCTTCAACATTATAGACCGAGTCCAGTTGAATGTGACCAACTACCATTAGATAGGGCATGGCCTGGATAGAGGAGAACCTTCACAGACCTATTGCTAGATGTATATACAGTACAAGCTTCATATTAACTTATCTTGGATTGCACTAAACCTAGGAACTGAATGCACAGAACAACCGTTCTGCTTACTACAAAGCAACAAATTAGCTGGGGCTTTTCTGACCAATCAGCTTAGGGATCTATTATAAAAGCTTTTGGACTGCCTCCCAAATTTGTCAAAACTGAGAGGAAGCCATTGTCATTCAGTTTTTGTAGCATTAAACCAATTCACATTGCCTGATCAAGGGGGCTTTATGACGGGAGAACTGCCACCATTACCATCAAAAATCAGCAGCCCGAAAAAAAATGTGTCCAGGTTTGGCCCCGCTGCTGAAGAATGGCTCAGACAAGACTTTCTTCCTCCTTATAATTTAATTACATTTTTCATTTGATTTAATTGTGTGCGTTATTTCACTGCTACTATGTTGAGAGACGTACATCAGACATACAATTCAAGAATCATTGCAAATTAACTTGAGATGAACTATGCTACACAATTGGAGATCTCAAGGTCTAAATACTGAATTAGGAGTCTAAGCACGAGGCACTGCAACATACAAGTACAGCACACATGACACGCGTGTAGAGAGTATGTGAAGACTGATCTACCTGAGGAGCAAAGCCTGTGAGATGCTTCAAGTGACTGCTGACTCTGTTGGATTTCTTGATGATCGAGTGGATATTTAGTTTATAGATCTTGTCTATTATACTGTCTTCATCACCTTTACGGTACTTCACAACTGAAAGAAAGTGTAATCATTATATATTATTATCACAATGGTTACTCCTATACTGGACAGGTAAAAGTGACAGCAAAACTCATGACTAAGCCGCTTCTGTATATGTATACACTGCAGCTGTAAAGTTATCCAGTCACCCACATTTTATTTTATTTCTGCATAATATATATATATATATATATATATATATATATATATATATATATATATATATATAAAAAATATATACACACACACACACACACACACACACACACACAACAAAAAGGAATTGCTGCACAAAAATGTTTTACTGACAAATGTGATGAAAACATCCAAAATATATACGCCATTGTCGTAACGTTACAACGATGGCCTTTATATTTTGATTACATTTTTTATTAAAACATTTTTGTGCAGCAATCCCTTTTTGTTGTTTCCTATAATATAAGCCTTTGGGAGGACTTGAGAGCTTGCACTTGTTACTCTAACCAACGTGCACCTCACCCTTCTGAATTTATATATATATATTTTTTTTGGCATTCGTTGGAATATGTATGTATGTATGTGTATATGTGTGTGTGTGTGTGTGTGTGTGTGTGTGTGTGTGTGTGTGTGTGTGTGTGTGTGTGTGTGTGTGTGTGTGTGTGTGTGTGTGTGTGTGTGTGTGTGTGTGTGTGTGTATGTATGTATGTATGTGTATGTATATATATATATATATATATATATATATATATATATATATATATATATATATATATATATATATATATATATATATATATATATATATATATATATATATAGTGTGTGTGATATATAGATATATATATATATATATATATATATATATATATATATATATATATATATATATATATATATATATATATACATATACATATACATTACACACACACACACACATACATATTCCAACGAATGCCAAAAAAACAAGAAACAAGCAAAACAGAAAAAATGGATTTTGAAAGAATGGCTTTTGCTGTATCCATATATCCATATTCTGGAGATTATATACATTTCTTGTCTTCCCATCATTACGACATAAGTCATAAAAAAATAAGTTTTACTTTCTGTGTGTCCGGTTGTAAACAAGGTGTCACTGGGACACGAACAATCATCAAAGCCGTCAAAAAGAAAAAAACAGTGTTGGATTGCAAGAAGGGTGAGACTTAGGCCCCCCGATGCACACAATTAGATTTTCTGCAGATTTTTGTCTTCAGATTTACCAAAACCATGTAATGCAAGGGCCCGATTGCATACAAATTGAAACTCTTAAGGTGTGACCTCATATTATATGGTTTTGGTAAATCTGAAGACAAAAATCTGCAGAAAATCTAATAGTGTGTATGGGGTCCAAGTCTCCAGATTCCATGCAACTGGCCTACTAAAGCTGGCCATACATGTTCAATTTTCTTTTAGATTTACCAAAAAACATATAATAATATGAGGTCAAAACTAAACAACACTATCAATTGTATCCAATTAGGCAGACCCTTGCACTACATAGTTGAAGGTAAATCTCCTTTACTGCCATCCTCTCCTGCCCATCCTCTCCTGCCCGCCCACCCTCTTGCTCCAACACTTCCACACAAGCCTAAAATGTATCTTTCAGCCTCAATAACAGGTTGCATTTCATGACATCACAACGTCTACATTGACTAAAGTATTCATGTCTATAGATGGGACTCAGAAGCAAGAGCAAAAAATAAATAAAAAATTAGTAACATATGAAGACCTTCCACAACTCACCCAGATCTTTTCTCCTCTTGTACTCGTTTATATTGACGTTAATTTCTTTCACTGCCCGCACAGCGTCTTTAATGGGGTTCTTGTCTGGGTGGGAGTCGGGAGTTGCTCCAACCAGCTCCATGAGAAGCAGAGGATAGCGCATGATCCTCTGCACCGGCTTAATAAGAAAGGAGCCGAGGTTTATGTAATTGGTGCACCCCCTGCGGAAAGAGGCAAGTGATCCATGAGAATTCAAGATATACATGCAAAAGCAAAAACACACATTTTCATGAGATTTTAGAGGAAACCTGTTATGGAGAAATAAGTGAGCTGCAATTGCTGACATCCTGAGAAAAAATAATTCTACTTCTTTGGTTGTTAAATTGGTCCTCTGGCTTCAATGTTTTCCAACTGCTGACCTATAACCAGAAGGCAGATCAGCCATTCTTACCTCACTTGCTGCATTGCTTGCCCCTACCCCGTGACTCAGAAGGTACTTTGGCCAACCAGTATTTTCAACAACTGCAGTCTATAGCAAGGCTCAAAAAATTTCAAGTCCTGAGCTACTAGCCAGGCCTCAAGGGTTACTTGCCACCAGTTGCCCTGTCAAACCCCTACCCTGCCCCTAAACCCACCCTCACAAATTAGCTCATGAAATGACACTTTAATGTTTTATGTAATTAAGTTATAAAAATATTGACAACTTTATCCATGCCCATCAATGCAGCTTGCCTGTGTCCACCATGTGCAGCCTGTGCCCACCATGTGCAGCCTACCTGTGGAGGGGAAGAGAGGGGAGCCGCCACTGGATGATCAGAGCAGGGAACATCACAGCTTTTTTTAATAGCTGTGTGTTCCCCGCCACGCGCCGCCACGCACCTTGTCCGGGGAACTTTAATACATGTCACCCGTCCTAGGATTGGACGGGTGATCTGTCTATCAAAGTCCTGGAAAAAGAGGAGGGGCCTATGTGACGGCGCACGGCGGGGAACACACAGCTATTGAAATGAAAGCTGTGATGTTCCCTGCTCTGATCATCCAGTGGCGGCTCTCTTCTCTTTCCCTCTGTGATCAGCGGTGCTCGCCCCCCCCCCCCCCCCAGGCAGTCCTTCCCGCCAGCCCTGAAAATCCACTCACAAAATGCGAGTTTGCGAGTGGAATTTTTGAGGGCTGGTCTATAGTATGTACTTGTATTAGAGACACCATGGGGGAGATTTATTAAAACCGAAGCACTCAGAATCTGGTGAAGCTGTGCATTGTAATCAGCTTTTAACTTCAGCTTGTTCAATTAAGATTTGACAATAAAACCTGGAAGTTGATTGGTTTCTATGCAAAGTTGCACCAGATTTTGAATACTCCAGTTTTAGTAAATTTGTCCCAAGTAACCTATGCATAAATCAAATGTGCCATGTTGTAGGCTCCTGCTGACCCTGTACCAGCAATGGCTTATGGGATATGTTTGGCCAACCACCTTAATCAATCAGAAAATGGTGTGACACTAATGCCGCGTACACACGATCGGATATTCCGGCAACAAAACCGTGGATTTTTTTTCCGAAGGATGTTGGCTCAAACTTGTCTTGCATACACACGGTCACACAAATGTTGGCCCAAAATTCCAAACATGAGAACGCGGTGCCGTACAACACGTTTGACGAGCCGAGAAAAAGGAAGTTCAAAAACCAGTTCAATAGCCTTCTGCTCGATTCAGACCATGCATTAACTTTTGTGCAACGGACTTGTGTACACATGATTGGACTTTCTGACAATAAGTTTTGTTGGCGGAAAATTTGAGAACCCGCTCTCAAACATTTGCTGTCGGAATTTCCACCCACAAATGTTTGATGGAGCATACACACGGTCTGACTTTCCGACAAGCGAACATCGAACATTTACCATTGGAAATTCCGACCGTGTGTACGCGGCATTAGTGTTCTAACCCAGTGTTTCTCAACTCCAGTCCTCAAGGCATCCCAACAGGTCATGTTTTCAGGCTCTCCATTATTTTGCACAGGTGATTTGATCAGTTTCACTGCCTTAGTAATTACCATAGCCGTTTCATCTGAGGAAAATCTTGAAAACATTAACTGTTGGGGCGCCTTGAGGACTGGAGTTGAGAAACACTGTTCTAACCATCCAGAGAATGGATTTCCATCTGACCAGGGGATATCTGCCTAAATCTTATGCTACCCATGGGCATTAGACTTCTGATCCATCTGAACACAACCAGATCATAAGACACTGGTCTTCTGCCTATGGTATCCAACTAGACACAGTCCCAAGATCTGCCAAGAGCTCTCTGGTGCCCAAGGTAGAGGAAGCCTATTGTAGGACATGGTTCAACATAAGTAAACACTAGGCAAAGGTCCTTTCCCCATCAGATTCTATAAAAATGGATACAGACCAGAAGCAGCAACTGATTAGAGAAGCACCATTGTAATACAGTTGAAGAGTACTTTTTTTTAATTCATCAGTACAACATTCTCCTTTCTTCTGGAACATAAATTTTTCTTTCAGAATGTAAAGATCAGGAATAAAGCCACATGGAGGGTGTCAGGGGCTGCTCAAAGTTTTATTTGATTGTTTCATAGGAATCGAAGATGCATTGGACAAGTGGTGGGGAGCCTACAGACAGCAATCCTCCAAGATTCACCTTGACCAGTGTTGGGTTTCCAACATTTTTAGATTTCTCTTTACTATGTTTGTTTCTCAACAATTTTGGCCACCCTTGAGACTGCATGTGTTTATTTTAGACTTTAGTTCCCCTTTAACAAACAACTTTCCCCCCCACCAAACAATTCACTACAATAAGTACTACAAATTCAACATCTGTCCTATAAAGGTCAAGTGAACAGACAATGCCGTGTACTCACCATTCCTGGTACAGACTCCTTTGTCATTCAGAAGCACAATGAAAAGAGAAAAAACAAAAACAAAAAAAACAACAATTACAACCCAACAGAAGCATTCCAGCAGAAAACGATTCAGCGTAAAGGAAAGAAAAAAAACAATCAGGCAAAGGATGTGCCATGCTACAACAGATTAATAGGGACTGCTCAAAGCATTTTAGTCAATATGTATGTAAACTCTAAAAATTAACTTCTATTTGTTTGCTTTTGGTTTATTAAATATACCATGTAAAGCATCTTTATATAGCAAGTACAAAAAATATCTGTTGATCTTAGCAGAAATTCTGAGCTGTCCTGTGTCTAGTGTACACTTCCTACGTCTTTTTGAAAGGAGTGTTTAGCCCTCCCAGTCCTTATCTTGGGACTAAAGAATAATTAGCCTTAAAGCGGCTGCTGCTCACTGGAATATCTCCTAAACCGGTTCCCGACCGGCGCACGCCGATGTACGTCGGCAGAATGGCACGGCTGCGCAAATGGGCGTACCTGTACGTCCCTTTGAATTTGCCACTGTGCCATCGCGTGCATGCTGGCCGGGAGCTCTGTGAGTCGGGTCGCGGGTCCCGCGGACTCGATGTCCGCGGGGATACTCGCGATCGTCTCACAGAGAGGAAGAACGGGGAAATGCTGATGTAAACAAGCTTCTCCCCATTCTGCCTAGTGACAGGACACTGATCACAGCTCCCTGTAATCGGGAGCTATGATCAGTGATGTGTCACAGCTAGCCCATCCCCCCTACAGTTAGAATCACTCCCCAGGACACACTTAACCCCTACAGCGCCACCTAGTGTTAACCCCTTCACTGCCAGTCACATTTACACAGTAATCAGTGCAATTTTAATCGCACTGATTGCTGGATAAATGTGAATGGTCCCAAAAACGCGCCAAAATTCAACCCAACGTGTCTGCCATAATGTCGCAGTCACAATGAAAATCGCTGATCGCCGCCATTACTAATAAAAAAGAAATATTAATAAAAATGCCATAAAACTATCCCCAATTTTGTAGACGCTATTACTTTTGCGCAAACCAAACGCTTATTACGATTTTTTTTACCAAAAATATGTAGAAGAATACGTATCGGCCTAAACTGAGGAAAAAAAAATTTTTTATATATTTTTGGGGGATATTTATTATAGCAAAAAGCAAAAAAAAAATTTGTTTTTTTCATAATTGTCGCTCTTTTTTTTGTTTATAGCGCAAAAAATAAAAACCGCAGAGGTGATCAAATACCACCAAAAGAAAGCTCCATTTGTGGGGAAAAAATATATAAAGTTTGGGAGCCACGTCGCACGATCGCGCAATTGTCAGTTAAAGCGACGCGGTGCCGAATCGCAAAAAGTGCTCTGGTCTTTGGCCAGCCAAATGGTCTGGGGCTCAAGTCATTAAAATATGCACATTTCGGAGATATTCATTTAACCTACAGGTAAGCGTTATTACAAGCTTACCTGTAGGTAAAAATAAAAATAGTGCATTTACTACCACTTTGAAGTATAAGGCCTCATGCACACTGGACGTATTTTGATGTTTTTACAGCAGCTGTTTTTGGCTGTAGACGTTTTTTTTCTACAGTCATTAAACTCTCCATCATGTTATCCTATGTGTCCATGCACACATTGGCTGTTATCAGCAGTTCTGGGCAGTGGCGTTTTTGAGCAGTAAAAAAGAACAACCCAAAACTGGTGGGTTCTGGGAGACGTTTTTCAGCTGTAAAAACGCTCTAACCCTGATAAACGTCGAAAAAAAAAAAATCAAAAACTTCGCTCACCAGCGTTTAACGTTTTTGATCCATTGAAAAAAAAAATTTAATCTTTTTTTTTTCTTAAAAAAAAAAAAATCAAACGCTAACGCTGAAAAACGCTAATAAACGCTATTGCAAAAGCAAAAAAGTTGAAAGACTCACTGCAAAGCTGCTGACGTTTTTATAAAACGTTATTTTAACATCCAGTGTGCATGAGGCCTTACACTTTATTACCCGGCTCTGACCAAGCTCAGTTGCTTTTTTTTGGCAATGTGCTAAAAAAAAAAAAATCAGAGCCGCTAGGGGCTGTTCTGGAGACAGCCTAAAGATTTACTGCTGCTCAGGGCTCTGGGGCTTCAGCAAAATGGCAACCCCCAGCAAGAAGAAACAGGAACAATGCTGGAGGGGTGCCAATTTTGGTAGCATAATAATTAGTGTAGAATGTATGTTCCTTACTAAAGAACATTATTTTTTTATCAAGTTGTCATGGGTAAAGTTCCACTTTACTGTGAAGATGGAAGAGTGGGTCTAAGTCATTTGTTAATAAAAAATTGGGCAGGGCTGAGACCACCCAGTCCACCAAAAAAATGTGTCCGTTATCGGCCCACAACAGGACAGATCAGTGGATGACTACATTTCTGGGAGATGAACAGGTATTCTTCTGTACTTGCAGGGCCGTTAAAGGGCTAAAACACGGGGATGTATATGTAAGGCAGAGATGTACTGTATACATTTTTTAAACCAATCTTCCCTGACATACACTTTAAGAAACATAACAATTAAATAATGTGAGGGTAACATGAAGTTCTCAAAGGAGGAATATCAATTTGTGTTCTGACAAGGAAACTAAAGTAAGCAGAATGATCTCCAAGCCATCAGTGGTGGTAGAAGACCTCTAGTGGGATACGGAGGGGGGGGAATCTTACTTCACAGTCTCCATACACTCCTGGAGGTGTCTCTGGAACTTTTCGTCTTTATCATAGGCTTCCATCAATGCAAGGGTCTCTTCATGATTCTGACAATACTCCTTATATACAGGCTCCAGCTCTGCCCGCTGCTCCAGGAATATCAAACCTGACGAAAAGGGACATCATTTGTTAAAGTGGTGTTTCCACCAAAATTACAACATTATGCCTATTTACATTAAATATGACAATAAAAAATAATTGGATAAAAAAAAAAAAAAAAAAAAAGAGTCACTTACCTATTTCTCCCTGTTGCTAGGTGGTCCCACGAAATCTGCCTCTTCCTCAGCCCGGGCTAGAAACGTCACTTCCTCTCGGCAGTCAGTCATCTGGGGCACGTGACAGGTCCCAGATGACTGTGCGACGTATCACGATGTGCGGCGCCGCTCGCGCATGCGCAGTGGGTGCCCGGCTGTGAAGCCACAGCTGGGTGCCCACAGTGAGAATGCCAGCGCCGCGAGTGGAGCGGGGAACGAGGGGGTGCTTCGTTCCCCCGCATCGCTGGACCCTGGGACAGGTAAGTGTCCGATTCTTAAAAGTCAGCAGCTGCAGTATTTGTAGCTGCTGACTTTTAAAAAGAAAATTTTGATGGGCCCTCCTCTTTAAACGGGCATCATGGTGACTTGGTGGCTGACCCTATCACCTTGTACTACTGGTGTCCTGCTCCCACTCTCTGCATGGAATTTTTACAGGGACCCTAAGGTACCAAAGCCTTTCTTGCACAGTTTCTAGGGCTAGTGATGGGTCTAAGGCCAGCCATACACTGGGAAAATTTTTCCTGATACCACTATTGCAGGAAAGAAATTCGATTGATTTCCCCATCAACACAGACCGTGTTGACAGGGGAATCCCTCCTGCTTGGCCATTGTCTTCTCCCTGCATGTTCTTCCTATGTCTGTTCAGGAACCATGTTGCTCTGGTTTCTTCATCACAAATCAAAACTTACTGGCAAGTTAACCAATCAGCCTTAGGCCCCTTTCACACTGGGGCGGGAGCCGCGGTGACGGTAAAGCAGCACTATTTTTAGCGCTGCTTTACCGTCGTTTTGCCCGCGGGTTTCGGCTGCTCGCGGTGCGGTTTTACCCCCGCGAGCGGCCGAAAAAAGGTTAATATCCCCCGCAGAGCGCCGCCATAGCTTTGCGGCGGTATTGCCGCGGTTTTACCGCGGTGTCCCATTCAAATCAATGGGAAGGAGCGGTATAGGAGCGGTGAACACACCTCTCCTATCCCGCTCCAAAGATGCTGCTAGCAGGACTTTTGCCGTCCTGCTAGTGCACCACTCCAGTGTGAAAGCCCGCCGGCTTTCACACTGGAGTGAATGGGGCTGTTTTTTTTTGAAAAACGCCCCAGTGTGAAAGGGGCCTTAGGCTGGCCATACACAGATCAAATTGGCCTAGATTCGAGCCATTAATGGGCAGGCTGAATATACCAAGTTGATCAATCAACTTGGGTACAACCAACCTGCCGGATTCGCTTTTGATTATCACAAGCCAGCTGGTATACCTGCTATTGATAATCACTGTATTTTCCTGGCAGAGATGGCTTCCCCCGCCCTTCCTCGTCGGGAGAAGACAATGGCCTAGCAGGAGGGATTCCCCTGTCAACGTGGTCTCAGTTTGGTTTGTATTGCTGGAGACTTTTTTTTGGGGGGGACGGTGCATGTGGATCAGCACATGACAAATCAGCACTGTCTAGACAGAGGGTCAGGGGTCCTGCAGCCTCATAGGACAGTCTGAGGAGAATAGAAACTCCTCCTACAAGCTTTAACCAGTCACTGATAGACGTCACAAGACTGCTACTATATACTGCTGATGATAAAAGATATTTAGCAAAAAGATCTGCCTTTCCATGTTCTGTGTACTGTGGGAGACCAGATATAGTGAATGCAGGGTCCTGGGTTTAGTAACACTTTAAAGGTACACTGCCATAATACCAACTCAATATCTGTGCTCACTGATAGTCCACCATACCATTGCTTTAAAATCAGAAGAACTTTTGAATGTGTTTTACATTTTTGCAGACAGATTTCAGTTGCAGTCCAGACATTACTAATGACTAGTGATCATACAAAGAGGAGTACTCACCCACGGAGTCACAGTTCTCCAGAGCTCCCAATAAATTCTTGGTAACGTCAATCACTGAATAGATATTTCCAAATAATACCTCAAAATCCACATTTGTCATCTGTCAAAAAGCAAAAATGTTCCTTGTAAACAGGTCTATTGGTAATTATTATTATTATAATACAGGATTTATATAGCGCCAACAATTTACATAGCGCTTTACAATATAAAAAGGAGACAATACAGTTTATAATACAATAAAATACAAGAGGATTAAGAGGGCCCTGGTCAGAAGAGCTTACAATCTAATAAATATGGGTAAGAGAGCTAGAAAGCCAGTTATAGTATAATTTAAGCTATAACAAAGATTTTAATGCAAAGCTCCAATAAAAAACAAAAAAACAATAAAAGAAGGATAGCCCATTAAAAAAAGGTAGTTTTTGCTATAATACGCACCTTCATTCTAGAGCTGCCCCCCCCCCCCCCCACAATACTTCTTTCCACCGCTAGCTGTCAATCTTCCAAGTTGGAAGAGAGTCAGAATTATTCAACCCACTTCCTCTGAGCCCAGGCTGTCACAGATCCACCCCCCAATTTGGGATTAGACAGTGAAAAGAGAAGCAGCACAGTAATGAGTTCATCTCTGTTACTCTGCTTTCTCCTCCTATCAGCATGCTTTTTGACAGTAGATGAACCGATTGTGCCCCTTTTTCTCCGACTTTGAACTCTGCTGTACAGGGACTGCAAGAGGCTGACATCAAGTCAAATTCAGGTACTTACACAACTTATATTAAAAAAAAAAAAAAAAAAAATACATTTAATGCTTAAGTGTAATGTACACGCATAATTTCTTTTGCCACCACCCCCTGATCAATATGCAATTAAAACCTGTCAATCAAATAATTTAGCTTTGAAGAAATACCTTTTTTTTTTTTTTTTTGACCGAATCACTGGGTCGGTCTTTCCTGCTGGTTTTTGCTAAACAGCAAGATTAAGTTTGGTGGGAGAGACCAGCAGGAACCTGTAAGCGTCAAGGCACCCTGCCTCAAGCATTACGTGAAAGAACACATGCCTGGCATCCATTTAGATGTGAATCCCTGCTGGCCACTGTCTGCTGCAGCTATTACCTGTGCAATATGCTAACCAGTTTCTTAAAGGGGTGTTCCAGCTGGACACTTACCTTTCCAGGGAGCCCGTGATGTCGGCCGCCCAAAGCCGACCTGTCCCTCGGCTCTGGGGTCCCGGCGCCACCATCTTAACTAGGGAAACAGGCAGTGGAGCCTTGTGGCTTCACTGCCCGTTTCCTACGGCGCATGCGCGAGTCGCGCGACGCTTTGTGAACGGGACGCGCTGTGTTAGGAAACACACAGTTCCCAGAACACAGCGCGCCCCATTACCCAGAAGACAACGCGAGGAGGAGAGAAGACCGAAGATCACCACGGAGTAGCAAGAGGCAGATTAGGAAGACTGCCTAGCAACAGGGGTTTCTGGTAAGGTAAAACTTTTTTTTTTTTCTTTCAAATGTTTTTTTATTTAATTTTTTTTTTTTTAAAGAATATTAATGCGTTTTTTTTTTTTTTTTTTTTAGGGTGGCCCTCCACTTTAATTACACTCACAGAATAATAAAGCCATGGATCAGCAGATTGCACAGCTACAAATTGACAGCAATCAGCTGTAGATAGAGATGCACACCTAAAAGAATGCTGGGGATGCGTTCTTACATATACTGCTTTTTAAACTGGCTCACCCAGCTCTGCATAGTAGCCAATCAGCTTCTAACTTCAGAAATTGCAGTGTGCGTTGAAAAAAAGTGTTGTCGCAGGGTGACACTGCGACCACACCAGTAATAACTTCAGTTTGTTTAAATTACGGTTTGGCAATAAAACCTGGATGCTGATTGGTTTCTATGCAGAGTTGCACAAGATTTTGCACTCACTAGTCTTAGTAAATCAGCCCCAGTAATTGACACCAGCTGCTGCAGCTTCAAAGGGTTATATTTTGGAGATTCCTGTTTTTTTTTCTTAGAAATAGCAAACATGTCATACTTAAGGCTGGGTTCACACTGGTAGAACAAACGCTCCGGCTTTGAGAGCTCATGTCGCATGACGTGTGCAAATCAAGGTTTCCCTATGAGAGCCGTCTTAACTGGTCCGACACAAGTCGGTCCAACTTTGAAAATGCTCCCTGTACTACTTTGGTCCTTCTTTGATCCTACTTTAGCCCATTGAATATCACTGAAGTTGGATCAAAGTCGGTTCAATTTCGTAACCCCTTACCCATTCACCCAAAAAAAAAAAAAAAAATTGTCAAAAATAAAAACGCAGTACACAGGTTTTTGAAGTAATTTATTAAGGCAGCCTCCGGCGTCTCTTCCGATTTCTTCTCCCTCCTCCGCTGATGTCTTCTCCCCTCTCCGGTTCTTCTCTGCTGATGTCTTTTAGCCCTCTCCAGTTCTTCTCCCTCTGTCTGCCGTCTTCTGCCTCTGCCGGGTCTCCTCTCCCTCTATTCTTCCTCCGATGTTGACTCATGATGTCACCGCACAGGGCATGATGGGGCGGTGACGCCACAATGGGGCAGTCCCTTCGGATGACGTCACCTGGTGACCACGCCCCATGGCAATATAAGTAGTGGCACACCGCGCACCTAGCATTAGAGCGGGAGAGAGCGTTAAGTCAGAGGGAGATGAGACCCGGCAGAGGCAGCGGACAGAGGGATAAGAACCGGAGAGGGCTAGAAGACATCAGCGGAGACGAACCGGAGAGGGGAGAAGACATCAGCGGATGAGGGAGAAGAGCCGGAGTGGGGAGAAGAAATCGAAAGAGACGCCGGAGGCTGCCTTAATGAATTACTTCAAAAACCTGTGTACTGCGTTTTATTTTTGACAATTCTTTTTTTTTTTGGGTGAATGGGTAAGGGGTACAATGTACCCCAGACTCATTCACATAGGGTGGTGGGCCCGGGATGAGGGAGAAGAGGCAGAGAGGGGAGAAAAATCGTAAGAGATGCCGGAGCTGCCTTAATAAAATACGTTTTATTTTTGAAACCCCCTACCCATTCACATAGGGTGTGGGACCCCATTGTTAAAGGGAGCTTCCAGATTCCGATAAGCCACCCTGCCCGCAGACCCCGACAACCACATGCCAGGGTTGTCGGGAAGAGGCCCTTGTCCCCATCAACATGGAGGCAAGATGCTTTGGAGTCCCCATGTTGAGGGCATGTGGCCTGGTATGGTCCAGGAAGAGGGGGCCGCTCGCTCCTCCCCTTCCTTTTCCTGACATGCCAGGCTGCGTGCTCAGATAAGGGTCTGGTATGGATTTTGGGGGGGTTCTCCTTACAATCCATGCCAGGCTGAAGGGTCTGGTATGGTCTTGGAGGGGGAACCCATGCATTTTTAATTTTTTTTATTTTGCGTGGAGCTTTCCCCTATAGATTCATACCAGACACAAAGTGCCTGGCATTGTCGGAATCAAAGTCGGATCCCCGTTCATTAAAGTCGGACAGATGTCGGACTTCAAGTCGCAGGGCAAAGTCAGATCCACAGTTGTAGGACCAGTGTGAACCCGGCCAAAATGCTTTGTGCAATGGTTTTGCCAATGGTTCCTGCTGCTGCATTTCAGCCAATCAGGAGCAAGAGCCTTGGCACTCATGCACATTGCTGGATCGGGATCAGGCTCAGATAGGTATTTGGGGGGGCTGACAAGGCAGCTGGACACTGAAGGTTTTTTACCTTCATGTCTTCACAACCACTTTAACTTTCATGAAGACAGAGCTGCAATAATTTGTGCTGTTTATATCTGCTGGAGTTCTACTTTAAGCATTAGTAAAATAAAAGACTGACGTGCCAATGAATTCATGAACAATCAGAATTACACAAAATGGCTAACATGATCAATTATAAAAATTCTCAAACATCTATTGCAACTCATTACATTGAAAAACAGCCAGTTTGTGAATGTTCTCTCCACCATCGGGAGATAACAGTGGTCTACCGCCTTACCTGTGTTGCCTGCAAGGGAATCATGATGTGCTCCACACAGGTCTCCAGGTCTCGCAGATAGTCCCGCTCTGTCTGTAACAGCTCCTCGATGACCTTTGACCTCTTCTCCAGCATCCTCATCTCCGAGTTCTCTGTGGTAGACGCGGCAGATGGCGTCTCCTCCAAGGTCTCGTCTTGTGAGGACAACAGAGTCATATCTGTAGAAGATTTATTGTCTCGTTAGCATTGTGAAATCAACAGACCGGAAACCAACAATATATTTCAAATTGTGTGATCATACACGATTGTACATTCTTTATTTATGGGCCGCTATATTAGGAGCACATAGATTACTCTCTCCTTGTAAACAGGTGATCCATACATTGAAACTACACACAATGAACAATGTTATTTTACAGCAATTGACCTAAAAATCCCAAATCTAGGCTGAAGTTGACAAGTTATATGCATACATTGAGGTCTATAATCTCCTAACGAGTCACTGAAGAATTAGGGGATAATCTGTGTTAAGACCACCTGCTCTTAATCCTGATCCCCTCGTCCCTCAATAGGGGATATTTATCACAATAACACATAGATAAACTAGCCAGATGCACTACAGATGCTCTAAGGAGATTCATAGACTGCACAGCTAAAACCAAGAAGATCTGAGCGTCTCTGTGATAATCCATAAATGACATCTGCAGCACTGGTCAAAATGTATGACTGAATGAGGTCTGCGTCAGATGATAGACTGTAATCTAGGCCCTTTAATTCACCAGTATATTTCTTCAAAGTCATGAAATAGTCTTTAAATGCTGATACTAAATGTACACCCCTTTTCTTTATCCCAAGTGCCACACTCCAGCTGAGATCTAACTTGTATCAGGAGAGTCTAATCCAGCCATTCCCAACCAGGGTTCCTCCAAAAGGTGGCTAGGGGTTCCATTCCTAACCAGGGTTCCACCAGAGGTGGCTAGGGCTTCCATTCCTAACCAGGGTTCCTTCAGAGGTGGCTAGGGCTTCCATTCCTAACCAGGGTTCCTTCAGAGGTGGCTAGGGCTTCCATTCCTAACCAGGGTTTCTTTAGAGGTGACTAGGGCTTCCATTCCTAACCAGGGTTTCTTTAGAGGTGGCTAAGAGTTCCATTCCTAACCAGGGTTCCTTCAGAGATGGCTAGGGGTTCCATTCCTAACAAGGGTTCCTTCAGAGATGGCTAGGGGTTCCATTCCTAACAAGGGTTCCTTCAGAGGTGGCTAGGGGTTCCATTCCTAACCAGGGTTCCTTCAGAGGTGGCTAGGGGTTCCATTCCTAACCAGGGTTCCTCCAGAGGTGGCTAGGGGTTCCATTCCTAACCAGGGTTCCTCCAGAGGTGGCTAGGGGTTCCATTCCTAACCAGGGTCCCTCCAGAGGTGGTTAGGGGTCCTATTCCCAAAAAGTGTCCCTCCAGACCCGGCTAGGGATTCCATCCCCAATGAAAGTTCCTCAAGAGGTGGCTAGGGGTTCCATTCCCAACCAGGGTCCCTCCAGAGGTGGCTAGGAGTTCAATAGCAGCCAGGCTAGTGGTTACTTGAACAGTGTCTGATTGACCTCTCATCTGATGGTGTATGCCTAGACAAGGGACAGTGGCACTTGGCAGAGTCAGTGGCCTGAAACCATAGACTTTTTAGCCATCTGTAAGGGTGGCATTCAGACCACCAATGCAAGGGGCAGATTTTCCACTAACCCCAATAAATTGGTTTTAGCAGGGGACACTGAAACCTGAAAATTATATCAAGGGTTCCTCTGGGGTAGAAAGGTTGAGAATTGCTGGTATAGTCTGTGAGCCAATGGGCTCAGAAGAGGACACACTCAAGAAGCTTCAGGAGTGAGAAAGGTTAGGGTGGTCTTTAGCATGAAAGTGAAGAAAAAAAATAGCCCAAAAGAGTACAGAGGCAAAAGACATGCAGTTTTACAGCACAACAGGGGTGGCTGGATCACAAGAATGTAAGCACTGTTGGGGGAATGGGGCACTATTCCTCCCACTGACACCAACAATGAGGTACCATTCTGTTTAGCTGACACCAACAATCAATATCCCTCCCACTAACACCACTGATGGGGCATAATGGGGCATAATTCCTCACGCTGACACCAATGATGGGGTACTTTTCCTCCCACTGATACTAAAAATGTGGCACTATTCTTCCCAATTATACCAATGATGGGACAATATTGCTTATCCTATACATACGACCCCATTTGTGAGGTTTACTTACTTCCTGTCAGTGAAAATGGTGTCACTGGGATGGACAGTGGCATGGAACCCTGTCTAATGGTGGCCATACACGTACTGGTCTGATCTAATTATCCTGCACATAATCAGATGATTTAACCACTTCAATACAGGGCACTTAAACACCTTCCTGCTCAGACCAAATTTTGAGCTTTCAGCGCTGTCGCACTTTGAAGGTCATGCTACACTGTACCCAAATTAAATTTTTATCATTTTGTTCCCACAAATACAGATTTCTTTTGGTGGTATTTGATCACCTCTAGGGTTTTTATTTTTTGCTAAACAAATGAAAAAAAGACAGAAAATTTTGAAAAAAAATAGTTTTTTTTGTTTGTTTCAAAACTGTGTAAATAAGTAGGTTTTCTCCTTCACTGATAGAGCTGCACTGACGGGCACTGATAAGGCGGCACTGATGGGCACCGATGAGGTGTCACCAATGAAGTGGCACTGAGGTGGCATTGATGGGCATCGATAGGCAGCACTGATAGGTGGCACAGATTGGCATGGATAGGTGGCATAGATAGGAAGCATGGATGGGCACTGATAGGGGGCAAAGATGGGCACTGATAGGCAGCATGGATGGGCACTGATAGGTGGCATGGATGGGCACTGATAGGTGGCATGGATGGGCACTGATAGGTGGCATGGATGGGCACTGATAGGTGGCATGGATGGGCGGAATTGTATTGTACTGATGGATGCCAATCAGTGCCAAACAATAATGCATGCCAATCAGTGATGCCCATTGCTGGCACTGATAGGCATCCATTGTGGGCACTGACTGGCATACCTGGTGCTGGGCATTCCTGGTGGTCTGCTGGCGTCCCTGGTGGTCCAGTGTGGGCATCCTCGATAATCGATCAGCACAGACCCCTGACAGACGCGAGTGAGGAAAAGCTGATCAACGGCTCTTCCTATTTACACTGTGATCAGCCGTGATTGGACACGGCTGATCACGTGGTAAAGAGTCTCCGTCGGAGACTCTTTACCGAGATCATAGTTGCGGGTCAGACTTATGACGTGATCAGGATTTTGAAACCACTTTGCAGCCATCATTTTCCTATATGGCGGGCGGCAAGTGGTTAAGAAAATCTATGAACTATCATAAAGACACCGGTTGATTTACTAACGGCAAATATACTGTGCACTGCAAGTGCAGTTGCTCTAGATCTAAGGAGAAGAAACTCCTCCTAGGTATGAACATTGGTATGCTCTTGAATTTTTCCAACCCCGTTTATGACAAATGAAAGGACTGAACATGAATGATGGGCGGTATTGTGACAGCATAGTGCCAGAGGATACAACATGTGATCTCAGACATCGGACGGGCCGGGCGTGTACACTGATTAATGACATGGTGACAATGGCCACATAACAACGCCAACAAACAGAGATCTGTCCTTCCTGATCTGCAGAGTGCACAGTCCACACACTGATAACACCCAGACTCCTCTATAGTTATCTACCTATCGTCATCCCACAATAGATCAATATACACTGTGTTGTCAAAAGTATTGGGACACCTGCCTTTACACGCACATGACTTTAATGGCATCCCAATCCGTAGGGTTCAATATTGGGTTGGCCCACCCTTTGCAGCAATAACAGCTTCAACTCTTCTGGGAAGGCTGTCCACAAGGTTTAGTAGTGTGTCTATGGGAATGTTTGACCATTCTTCCAGAAGAGCATTTGTGAGGTCAGGCACCGATGGTTGATGAGAAGTCCTGGCTTGTAGTCTCCACTCTAATTCATCCCAAAGGTGATCTGTCAGGTTGAAGTCAGGACAATCAAGATTCTCCACCCCAAACTCGCTCATCCATGTCTTTATGGACCTTGCTTTGTGTACTGGTCCAAATCATTTTGGAGGGGGGGGGGGGGATTATAGTGCGGGGTTGTTTTTCAGGGGTTGGGATTGGCCCCTTAGTTCCAGTGAAGGGAACTCTTAAGGCGTCAGCATACCAAGACATTTTGGATAATTTCATGCTCCCAACTTTGTGAGAACAGCTTGGGGATGGCCCCTTCCTGTTCCAACATGACTGCACACTAGTGTAAGTAAGCCCACAGCTGCCAATGAAATGCTTGCTCGCATTTTTGGATCCTGTCACATTGCTGGAACCTTGTTGCTGTGGGCAACCCAAAATGGCCATCCCTATAGATTACAAATACCAAAACATTAGCACTACTAGCTGTGCGCTACATCCATCGAAACTGACAGCAGGACATCAGAGCTAATTTTATAAGACATCAGCTCTAGCAGTGAATAACATTTAAAGTATAACCAAAGGCAAAACATTGTTAGTTTTGGATAGAGTGGAGAGGGATTAGAACACCTGTCAGGTTTTTATTGCATTCTGTGTTTCTGTTAGGGAGATTCACACTCTCTATTTGTCCTGTTTTCCATCATCATTGAAAGTGAAAGTAAAAGAGAAGAAATTTTCCAATGGGGCCACTAGTTCTGGTGACCTGGGGGTCCAAGAGATTGCCTAATTTGCAGGGATTTCCTCTCACTTCCTGTTTGGCTATGGGACAGGAAGTGAAGGTAAATCTCCCCAATGGGACAAAGATGGAAAAAATAAATCTTACAGGGGTTATACCTCTCCCTAATGCCGCGTACACACGAGCGGATTGTCCATCAGAAAAATCTTGAATGTTTTTTCTGACGGAATTCCGCTCAAGCTTGTGTACACACGGTCACACAAAAGTTTGCTGAACTTTCGACCTCCAAGAACGCAGTGACGTACAACACTACGACGAGCCAAGCAAATTAAGTTCAATGCTTCCGAGCATGCGTCGAATGGTTTCCAAGCATGCGTAGGAATTTTGCGTGTCAGAATTGCTACAGACGATCGGAATTTCCGATCGGAACTTTTTCCGACCCAAAAATTGAGAACCTGCTCTCAATCTTTTGCTGGCCGAATTTCCAATCGTGTCTACGCGGCATTACTCTAGTCCAAAGTGATACAAAAATAATACAGTGTAATAACATTTATTAGGCTGCATTCACACCTGAGTCAAGTGTTTTTGCTGCGATTTTTGCCTCAATTTTGCCGCTATTTTGTACAGGTCAGAAGGTCACCAATGTAAAAAGCAGAAAACTGCTTGTAATCTAAAAGAAGCTCATGTACTTTTTTTGAGTTTCAGGTGTTTTGCTTCAGGCGACAGAACGCTCAGATGTGAACAGGGGCCATTTAAATGAATGGGATTTCACTTGTTGGGCGTTTTCCGAGCTAAAGATGCTCAGGCGTGAATGGGCCCTCACTCACAAGTTAAAAACAATTAAAAGCTGCTTACATTGTAGAGTGCCCTTCCCATCACTAGGAAAACCTGCATAGGCTGTTTGAGGGAGCGCCACCGCTCTGCTCACGCTCTAGAGGCGGCGTGCGTTCCATTAGCCCAGGGATCTCCAAACTACGGCCCTCCAGCTTTTACAGAACTACATGTCCCATGAGCCATTATAAAACTCTGATATTCACAGACATGACAAGGCATGATGGGAATTGTAGTTCCTGAGCAACTGGAAGGCCATAGTTTGGAGACCCAGCCGATTGGTGAAAACCAGAAGCTAGGGAACACATTCAAATCTAGGGGAATATCACTGCGCTAAACCCAAGTAAAAAATTGGAAGGAAATTGCTTTCCTAAAAGCTGCTATCACTCAAACAAAGTCAAGTAAAACGTGGAAACAATATGTGAAGCGCTAAAAACGTGAAGATGTGCAAAAACTGCTGTAAATATATGAATCTAAAATAGCATATAAAATTTAAAAAGTACAAAACACATAATAAAGTGCGGTAGTGATAAATAAGGTGGTAGTGAAAACACTATGGTAATAAAGTCTCTCTTATTCAAGATGGACTACTGAAGTTGAGGTATGGAATTTTCTTTCCCAAACGTAGGTAAAACTGGTATGGAGTGGCATAAAATATACCAAAGTATAGATGCGATCCGGAGCAAATATTAATACTGGAAAAGGTACTTCTTACCAGATGAGGTGGACGCACATACCATATGGCAGTGAGTCAACAGCGCTTGTGTGTTATTTCTCCCTTTGGATGTTGGTTCCAGGTCCTGCGAATGCGTCTTAAGGGTAAGGACACGTAGCCTCAGGGCATCACTGGCACTTCCAGGGGTAAACACAGGTTGGATCATCCAGTAGGATTCAAATCAACACACTGGAACATAGGACAAGTCTAATCATTGGAGGAGAGCAGGCTGAGCTCCCATCACAGCTAGAGAACTGACCACGGTGTGCTCTACTGCTTAGTGTGATCAGTTTTTTTTATAAGAAAGCAGAAGGACTGACAGGAACACCAGTTTACACAAAGGAAGCAATACAAAGAGAACAGAAAACTTTTTCATACAAGTACATTGTACAGCAGGCACATATCAAGAATATGAAATGTTAGGTTTGCATATTCTTTAATGAGACTGCAAGCACTAATGCATGCATATTGCACTACGATGCATTGCGGTAGCACACATTACTGTAACACATAGGTGTGAAGCTGGCTGTAGTATGGCTTCTGATCAACACCCCAAAAAAAAATCTTTAAAAACACATGATCATGGCCTTGATCAAGTGTGAATCCAGGTTTAGACTTCAATGAGAATGCATGAAAAACACATTAAAAGAATGCATGAAAATGCAGATGTGCAGATGTGAAGATAGCCACTCTGACACAAACATAAAAAACCTAAAGGGCTACCTTGGAATTTAGGCCCCTTTCACACTGGGGCAGTTTTCAGGCGGTACAGCGCTAAAAATAGCGCCTGTACACCGCCTGAAAAAAAACGGCCCCATTCACTCCAGTGTGAAAGCCGGCGGGCTTTCACACTGGAGCGGTGCGCTAGCAGGACGGTAAAAAAAAAAAATCAATGGGACACCGCGGTAATACCGCCGCTACGGCGGCGCTTTGGGGGGGATTTTAACCCTTTTTCGGCCGCTCGCTGGGGGTAAAACCGCACCGCAAGCGGCCGAATCCCGTGGCTAAAACGACGGTAAAGCAGCGCTAAATATAGCGCTGCTTTACCGTCACCGTGGCTCCCGCCCCAGTGTGAAAGGAGTTTGAACAATGGCGTTGGCAGTCATATTCCTTGCGGCACACTGATATCAATGTGGTTCTAATGTGGTAACCATCAACAAGTGGTTCAAATGTTAGTCCTCATCTAAGCCATTCCTAGAAAAGTGGAAGTTTCTGGTTACACGAGCAGTCTACGTCTGTTAACATTTCTACGGATCAAAAGTCGTTAAATGTAAACAGAGTGCCTGAGGGGATCCCCAGGAAACATGTTAAACTACAGTCCAAAAACGAAAGTTGAAGTGAAGAAGTGGTTTTGGAGAAACCACGAAACGTCCTCAACATTCCAGAACAAGTCCAGCTACTACTAGATATACCATAACCTGGTAAAATGAGAACCTTCAAAGTTGACTTACAATTCCCCGCCTTTCTATAGGAAAATCAAAGAGGGATACATTGACATAAAGCAGCTAAGGACTGCGGTCCCCACCTGCACTGTGTACTGTAGATGAACCTGGAAGAATGTGTGAAGGGTGAACAGGTGAGTCTAGGCATAGAAACAGGCAGAGCTCCATGGAGGAGAAGGAGGAGGAGGGGTGATGCATCCCGACCATTGTCTCCACTTTCTGTAATCCTCAACTTGTGCAAAGCTCCAAGTACGGCTACCCCTCCCCCACACTCCTCCATACCAAGAGACCCCCAGAACAGACTTATCTGCACTATGTACAAGGAGAAATCCATAGCTAAACCTCCTCCACACCTGTACCCACAACATTACTGTCTAAAAACATTTTATCTGGGCACGGGATGATGATGATGGAGCAAAGGCTGTCTCCTCACCTCTACCTTGACGTTCCCAGGCGTTCTGCATCCCTTGCAATCCCCTCATCACGCTGCATTACCATGTCAATGGCTGCAGAACAATACAGGAAGGGGGTAGAGGAAAAGGGACAAGGATTTACTGCACTGGTGTTTGTATGGGAAGAAGGAGGCCTCAGCATTCCATACCAGCCATGATACACTGCAGAGCCTAGCTCTGGACTAAGGCTGGCCATAGATGGAATCAAAATGTGTCCAGTTCAGCAGAAACCAGCTGAATTTCAATGCATACATTGGAAGGCTGGTTGTACTGAATCGATCGATCAATTGGCTTCAGTACAACCAAACTTTCAGGTTTTTCTTGTGCGATTACTGCCCATGGCTATAGCTAGGAAACCTCCCGCTTTCAGAATACATTAGTGCACCTCCGGATTTCAGAATCAAGCTCTTTTTTTTTTCCTTCAACCCATGGTTGAAGCCAAATCAAATGAATGGGCTGCCTTAACGCAACATACATTACCATGCATGTGTTTATGCTCCACAATAGTGTGGATGGCCCTGAAGCCCAACTGAACCTTACATTTAAAATCAGTTAAATACCATCCAGGTGCATCAAAACAAAGGTGGTTACAGCTGGTTTCCTTTCTAAAGCAGCCACAGCCTGAGTAGAAATGCCTGTCCCCTGCCAGCAGCTGTAGCGCAAACCCCCTGCTCTCTGAGAGGAACCAGTGGACTGCAGGACACTTTAATAATTTCTGAGTCGCTGACCCAGAACAAGCGAGCCAATCAAGATAGCAAGGGTTTAGTTAGGAGTCCTTATCTGCATACTTACTCCGAGTCAGTGACCAAGTATTAAAGCCAGAGAATCAGAATGACAGCCAAGCAACTAGCATTTGCTAATTGAGAGTTCACCATTTACAATAAGAAAACAAGCTCATCTGGGAAGGAAAGGTTTTATGCCTAAAAAGGGGTCTGTGCAGTACCACACATGAACATACACAGACACAGGTAATATACACTGTAGTAAGGGGAGATACAGAGCCAGAAACTGTATCCTTACCTGGAAAACATACAGCTATCATAGCAATTCTATAGTCAAACAAAAGCACACTAGACAAAGCAATACAAGCATACATATCCAAGCCGCCATCTTTCAGTGATCAGATCTGAAAATGATTGCGGAGAATACCAAATAATTTTACTTAAAGGATTAGCAAAACAATACACTTCCATGCAATGAATGTCCATCAGGGATCCACAGACACCCTATAGCAGGGGTAGGCAACCTAGGGCCCTCCAGCTGTTGTGGAACTACATTTCCCATGAGGCATTGCAAGGCTGGCAGTTACAATTACTCCTAGAGGCATTATGGGACTTAAAGTTCTGCAATAGCTGGAGGGCCCCAGGTTGCCTACCCCTGCCCTATAGGCTGGTCTCTGTCTACCATTTTATGGAAGTCTAATGCCCCGTACACACGATCAGATTTTCCGACAACAAATGTTGGATGTGAACTTGTTGGCGGAATGTCCGACTGTGTGTATGCTCCATTGAACATTTGTTGTCGGACTTTCTGCCAACAAATGTTGGCTAGCTGGTTGTCAAATTTTCCCCCAACAAAATGTTGACTGATCAGTAAATGGCGCACTTACAGAACACATATATTGAGGTTCTGCCCAAATAAACTGCGTGAAAAGTTTTTATGTTACTACATTACCTGTCCTTCATTTTCTAAAGGAAGCCACCCAGTCTGAACTATTTTGGTTGGATTAGACAAAAGCTGCCATGGAAAGGGGGTTGGAGGGGTCAATGGTCACAAGAGAAATAACTAGGGATGAAGCACCCTCAATTCCACCACCTTTGCATTGGAGCCCATTGAAATGTTCTCTACCACTCAAATGAAGGACATTTATTATGTAGACATATATCGCTATCAAATATCTCTATTATACTCTATTAGATGAAGGATGGTAGTTGTGCCTGCACTCTGCAGCACAGTCACTCAAAAAATAAATAGAAATACTGACTGGGGTGATGGAGGGCCAAGCAGTAGAAAACAAGTTGTGCTGTATGCGAGAATGTTTTTTTTTTTTTTTAGGACAAAAGTGAGCTAGTCCATAAAGGCTATCAAATTTTTTATATTATTATTTTGGATAGAGTAGGAAAGTGTTAAAACCCCATCAGTTTTTTTTTTGTGGTCATGTGTTGCATTTGGAACTATATGCACTCAAGGCAGCAGTGTCAGCTGACCCTCGGAGATTCTCTGAACCATAACAGGACCACAAGAACATGCCTGAATTCCCACTCCGGAAAACACAGAAATCACTGCGGTCACTGAGGTTAACGAGCGCTTCATACCGCTTCAGGAAACTTGACAATGAAATGCAAACCAGAATCAGTGTAACCTTATCCCCAAGTATGCAGTGTGAGCATGCAAAGTGCTCAACACAAAACCACCTGATTTCCATACATACAGCCGATGGTGTACAGGACGGAGATTACACATGAAAACAATCACAGACATTCTCCGGGGCCATTGGCAAGAACTGTAGAAAGCAAATGACCACCCAAGTAAGCCAATGATGGTGCCAACATCCCTGGTATAGATACAAAACAAACAGTAACTAGTGGGACTTTAAAGGCAGACACTGAGAACAAAAATATCAAATTTTATTAGACCAATAGGCTAAAAAATGGTGTAAACATCACTGATAAAATGGATAAGAACAATTGAGATGACTGTAGTCGAAACTGAAGAGTGGTCCTAAAGGCCCAACGTATTTCGAGACAGACAACGTCCCTTCATCAGGGATACTGATACATAGGATTTAATTTTTTTGTACCTTTGTGTTCTCAGTGTCTGCCTTTAAAGTCCTGGGAGGTACTGTGTTTTATATTGGTAAGAACTGGAGAAAAAACAAACACGAAAGCGAGTCGCTGCCCATACCACCATTCGAATTTTGTTTGACCATTTGTACAGAAAATCAGAGCATTCGATAGTACCATTATGACCCCGACAAATTTCAAATGAAAATTTGGTTTGGTTGCCATACCAATGTTTCGAATTATGCCCGAAGAGGAGGATCAATCTTTACAATCACTAAGTACAATTTTTTCCAAACAGAAATTACATTCATACTTAGAATTGTGTTTGAGAATAATTTTTCATCCTTCTTTAATTTTCTTCACCACTTGACCACATTAACTATATAAAAATCTAACAAATGTTCTGAAAACCTATTTATTTAAATTAAATTCTACTGGTGTACAGCCAGCTATGACCGGGTTTAAAAAAAAAGATTAAATTCAATTGGTCTTGATGGGCAGCAAATCATTTTTTCCTCATTTTCCCAAATCCCCCATCGTCTTTTGGATCACCAGGGTGCACGTCTGTCATTGGAAGTCTATTGTCACTAAAGATTGCTACAATGTATTAGCTTATGAAAGAATTGGAATGAAGTCAACAATGAGACTTATCGTCTTTGTTGGACCAGTTTTAAACATCTTTATTAAAAAAACTCGTCACACAATGCACCAAAAGTGACCATCTAACAGGAAAAAAATATAATTTTTTTTAGCGTCATGTTTCTAAGCTGCCCGTAGACCAGTGGTCATCAACCCTGTACTCAGGGCCCACTAACAGGCCAGGTTTTATGACAAAAGGAATATACCTGGACCCCCTCAGAATTGGGAACAATAAAATGTCTCCAGACAATGGCTTAAAATGAACCATTTTGGGAAAAGTGTAGTTTCCTCAGATAGGCTACCCACTCACTTATGCCGCATACACACGACCGGACTTTTCGTCAGCAAAGGTCCAACGGAACGAATCCGTCGGACAATTCAATCGTGTGTGGGCTCCATCAGACTTTTGCCGTCGAAAAATTTGACAAACTTTAGAAATAGAACATGCTTCAAATTTTTCCGCTGGAACTCCGCCGGACCCAGTTCCTATCGAAAAATACGCTCGTCTGTGTGCTAGTCCGACGGACAAACAATGACGCTAGGGCAGCTATTGGCTACTGGCTACGAACTTCCTTATTCTAGTCCAGTCGTACGTCATCACGTTCGAATCCGTTGGACTTTAGTGTGATTGTGTGTGGCAAAGTCCGGTCATTCGGAAAGTTTGTCGGAACTCCGTCGAAAGACCGTCGGACTTAGTCCGTCGAAAAGTCTGCTTGAGTGTACGTGGCATTATACTTGTACTATACCTTCTTCATGCTCTAAGCCCGAGTCTAAACCCTGTTTAAGTTCCGTGTTGGAGCCTACACAGGGTGAATGACCATCTCCCCCTCCTCCATGAGACGGAGATCAGTGTGAACCTAGCCCAAACAAAAGATTATTGATGTAAAATGGAATAAACTAATTTCTGCGTATCTGCTAAAAAGTCTCACTAGGTCAATATGACCTTTGGTCCAGTCACATGCAGTTGATGGAAGTGTAGTAACAGGCACCCTCATAGTTTATACTGCAATCAATGGATATCAGAGATCCCAGACTTACTACAAGTTGAAGTCACAGGATATCAGACTAGGTGAAATGGCCTTTATATCAATGTGGCTCAAAGCAAATCTTGTGACGCGTCACCAAAAGAAGTACATATGGACCTCCAGACTGTGTGAAATTTTTACACAAATCCTAGTTCTAAGGTGTCGGTGAAGATTTCTACATTTAATGTCCCCCCTTGGTCATGTCAACTAACATTACTAATGTTGGAAAGGTTTACAATTGCTCATGAAGTTTTGACCATTCAGTTGGTTCTAACTAAAGAGAGAGAGAAAGAAGGCAAGCGACTTGAGAAACAATGGCTGCAGCCTCATTGCTCAAAGATAGATGTGTGTGCTGTTATTTCGTTGCATTTTCTCCCTATCATAGCAGAAGTACCATACAATAATAGAAATTTTTTAAAAGGAGTTATAAAGTCAGAAGGTTTTTTTTATCTTAATGCATTCTACGCATTAAGATAAAGAGTCTTCTGTGTGTAGCAGCCTCCCCAGTACCTCCTAATACTTACCTGAGCCCCATCTCTAGCCAGCGATGTCCCCGAATCCCTCGGCCGTCCGAGACTATCCCTGATTGGCTGAGAAACTGCAGCGTCGCCATTGGCTGTCAAAGTCATTTAGCCAATCAGGGGAGATGGGGGGGGGGGGGGCAAAAGGCTCGTTCAGGAAAAGTTAAACAACGTTCCGTGTACATGAAGCCTTAAGGTAAAAAAAACGTTTTGCCTTTAGAACCACTTTACCTATCAGTCCCTCTACTCATGCCAGGGTGCTAAGAGTAATTGTGGACTCTGACCTCTCCCCTACTTTCACCTACATAACACTTTCAAAATACGCTCCCTCTTAACCAAAGACACCAGCAAGCTACTAAAATATCCGGTTATCTCTTATCGACAACTGCAACTTGCGCCTCATTGGCCTACGTCTACAAAGGCTATTCTCTCTTCAGTCTATCATGAATGGTGCTGCAAGACTCATCCACCTTACCAATCACTCAGTGTCCACCAACACTCCCTGCCAATCCCTCCACTGGCTTTCGCTCAAATAAAATTCAGAACAACAATGTACATAGGCATCCACAACTCTGCCCCGAGCTACATCACCAACCTCATCTATAAATATCACCCAAACTGCCCTCTTCACTCCTACTCTTTAACTCCTTCATCATCTCCTTCAAGACTTTTTCATAACCACTCCCATCCTCTAGAACTCCCTATCCTAATCTGTCTGGGGATCTCCTACTCTGACTGCCTTTAGATGATCCCTGAAAACTCTTCAGTGAAACCAATCCCACCTCTACCTAACAACTGGAACTTTAATAATCAAAAACCTCATCCCTCCTTTTGATTCACTTGCCCTTCCCTTTTAGAATGTAAGCACTGGAGCGGGACCCTCCTGTATTGAATTGTATTGTATGGTCTCTCTTTTGTAAGGTGCTATGCAAACTGATGACATTATATAAATCCTATATAGTAAAAATAACACAGGCTGAAGTCCATGCACGCGCATTTTTTAAGCATTTCCTAAGATCTGTTCTAACATAAAACACTGCAATACTGTCACATTAAATAAATAAGTAAAATAAGGTTTAGTGAAGGGTATGAATACTTTTGCAAGTCACAGTCTATCCTCCCTTGTATATACATGGGATACCTGAAATCCATCCATCCATCCACCATCCTTTGCAGCAGATTCGCAACTCTCCAGTAGATCAAAGGCAGAAAGGAAAAGCAGCGTATCCTTTATAAAGTCCAACCATAAGATTCTGATAGTGTTACTGGAGATCTCAGAGGCTTCATTGTTCTGGACAATGAAGAGAGGAGGGGAGGCTGGGCAACGACAATGGAAAGCTTATATCAGAACCTCATGGGAATTAATTACTCCAGGCTACATGATATGAATTCTGCAGATTAGAAAGCCAGTAGTAGAGGGCACACAATATAATACAGTACATATATCCACCTATAGTTTTAGGCTGATTCATGCGAAAACTGATACAGAATACAAGAAGTGAAGGTCTCCCTCCTACGAATGCTACTCCGATTCAGTTATATGCTCTCATAATCCCACATATTAATAGATTGCCCCGAATTCCTCCAACTGACGTGGAAATGTCATCTGTGAAGGGATCATCAGCTTTTAGCGCAAACAGCGTTTTAAATAGGCGCAAAAACCTATGAGGTATGACACACCACTACTTGTAATAAAGTGAATGTATTTCTGTTCCAACTGTAATGGAGTGAGAGGTCCCCTTAAGATCTAGTCCTGCTTTTGGGTTCCAGGCAACAAGCCTGTCACTAGACTTCCAAGTGATTGGATATACAAGAAGAGGTTGGTGGGGCAAGTGTAGTGGAGAGCTCCCTGCAAAGTACGTGGCAGGGAACCCCGTCATTGTGGGCAAAAAATCATGCTGCATCATGGACTCCAAGAACCCCTTTGGGGGATTGCCAGGAATGGGCAAAGGAGAGACTTTAGAGCAGCCTTTCTCAACCTTTTCAACACAGAGAAAGCCTTGAAATAACTTTCCGATCTCAGGGAACCCCTGTTAAAAATTACTATTTTTAAAAGCAATTCACATCAATTAATAATCTACGTGTGTGTGTGTGTGTGTGTGTGTGTGTGTGTGTGTGTGTGTGTGTGTGTGTGTGTGTGTGTGTGTGTGTGTGTGTGTGTGTAAGAGTCATGTTCTATTAGTGATTTTGTCATTTGTACAAGCAACAGTTTCACTAAAGAGAAAGCTTGCTCCTACAATGTTGGCAACTCTCTTGTTCAGATAGAGTAAGAAAGAGTAGAGAGGCTGGCCAGAGAAGGTCAAATGTCTCACCAACAGCAATAAGAGGGAAGGTGCATGGATTGTTGGTGGCCCTTGAGGTTTCTTCTCTATACTTAGCGAAAGTGGATACGTATGGCAAAAATACTGTCCTCTTTTCTCCATACAAAAAATAACAGGTGGTCAGTTGCACAAATCCAGAATTTGATCACAATCTGTGTCAAAGCCAAGTAGTCACCCAACTGTCACAGGTGATCAACTTTTAGGAAACCAGGAAGCCAACATATTTAACAATGTAGAAGTATTCTGATAAAGAAAGAAGAAGATACTATTCATTGGAAGATGAACCAACAACTGTAAAGATGGATACTAAAACTAAAGCACATAAGGTTCTGCCACATAATGGGATGGCAGGAATTCCTAAATGGCCATGCACCAATCCATGGAGGCGCAACACATTGTTGGTCTTACAAAGAAGCATAAGTTGGAAACAGTCTATTTCTTGTTTTCTCTCTTGGCAGCGATACTCAGGCAGGTAATTAGCAGGGAGTATCTAGCAATACACATGAATGAACCAGTCTCCCCTGTCTCTCATCCCACTAGGGTTTCCTGCAGGGCAAGAGAAATTCTGTAAATTATATTTAAATAAGTCACCTTAAGCTTCCCCGGGGCCAAGAGACAAAGAAGAGGGTGGCTTGTCTGTAAAAAAAAAAAAAGAGTCATACATTTTATGGACTAGGCTTATCTTTCAGACTACTCAAGGCAAGTTATCCATGGGGATGTGACTAGTTCCTATTGAAACCTAAAGGCTAAATAATGGTCCTGCTAAATGAGTAGCTCCATATTGTACAGGTAATAGGCAGTCTTTTTAGAGCTTTAGACAAAGCCCTAAACCTCCCCAGGTGGTGGAATCCTGTAGCACAGAATGACCAAAAAATAGAGTTCGCTCTAATGGTTATGTCACACTAGTAATACTGTTCCTGGGGGGCAACTCAAGGCCTGCCAGTGAGGTATCCCTCCATCATGGCTGCCTCTTTGCGGCATGAGATCCTGCACCATTTTGGCCAGCAAGTGAGTGAAGCCATAGGATTAATCACTTATATGACATGGCCCTAAAGGCCATGCACGATTCATTTTTTTTTCCATTCAACCAGTGGGTTGAAAAAAAAAAAAAAAAACGCAAACGGATTCTCCCATTCACACATTCAATGTGGATAGGGGAATCGCTCCCGCTGAGCTACTGTATCCCCCACCGGCAGAATAAAAATGATTGACAAGTATTGACAGCTATAGCGAATAGCACTGATTATTCGGTAAAAATGGACAGACTGGTTGTATACAAGTTGATCGATAGATTGACTCGTGTACAACCAGCTAGCCCATACATGGATCGAAATGTACCCAGTTCCCTGCTAAATTGGCAGCATTTTGATGCATGTATGACCCGGCTTAAGAAACACATTTGAATTCTATGTATAAACTTTACACATCCAAGCAATGTCAACAACGGAAACCCCAAGAAGATTGGTTATTTTCACTGAAACAGGGAATTCCCATAAAGCCAAAAAAACTGAGTTTTCCTAAACCCAGCCAACGCACACATACATTGCTACACAGATGGTACAAGAATTATTGTACCAAGTCAGTAATTGTCAGTCAGTTTTGACGGCGGACCTGAATGGGCGCTCCATGCTCATCTATGGAGCGACGGATGTCAGCGGAGACATGTCCGCTGACATCCGACCCGGTCCAATCTGCCAAAAGCAGACGGATGGCCCTACGTCCAGATCCGTCACTGGCAGATCGGATGATAGAGACCAGCGGCGCAGGACAAGCCCCTCCCCGCTCAGTGAGCAGAGAGGGACCTGTCATCCGCCGGCTCAGCGGAGATCAATGGAGAGATCTCCCGCTGAGCCGGCGGACAGAGGTGGACTCCGTGCAAGCGGAGTCCGCCTCGTGTGAAAGGGGCCTTAGATGTAGGGCATATTTTTCGCGGATATATATATATAAATAGCAATGTATACATGTATGCCCATGACAAGGACAGATCATACAGTGAGGCTCGGAGCGAGAGGAAGAAAGCAAGCTAGTGCAGGGCCGGCATGACAGTATGAGAAGGGGAGACAACAGGGGGTTAATTGCAGTAAGTGGGAAACGTGAAAAGAATGATATGATTGGGGGATATATCATGGCAGGGGTGGGATTTAGGTGATTTAAGGGGAGGTGGGGCGCCAAGGGCATCAGTTGAGGGCAACGGAGACAAGAAGCAGCTTAAAAACCCACCCTCCCTCCATTTTATTGGTCAGTTTTTTTCTCTCTTTACAGGAGCAGCCTGAGCATGTGACGTCATGGCAGCTGGACGGTCGGTGGTTGTTGGTCTTTGATGGTGGTAAGAAATTCTATGAGATGGAAGGGTTTGGGACTCATCGGTGGTATGCTTCCCTCTTGTGTATTCCAGTTAACACAGTTTAGCTGGAATATGATAATGGTTGCACTGCGGGTAGGGTGTTGTCTCCGAGCTGGTGTGTTGCGGCTGGAGGCCTATCATGGTAAAATGTCCCGCAGTGTAGAAGTGGAGCAGATTATAATTTTGGGGTGCCATCAAAGACCAACAGGCTGAGTGACTGATAGTTTTGTTCTCAGATGTTTATGTGATAAAGAATGTTTTTATTAAGTTAATATTTTTGTTAATAAAAGGCTGCTATTGCCATTTGTACTCCATTTCATGCGTGGTCTCAATTATAGGTAACGGTAAGGGGTGGGCTGAGTATGAGTATGGTCTGGGGCAGACGTTAAAAGGTTGGGGACATCTGGTCTACACTGGTCTTGTACATGTCATC
The DNA here is from genome assembly GCA_028564925.1 of Lithobates sylvaticus. Taxonomy (NCBI): domain Eukaryota; kingdom Metazoa; phylum Chordata; class Amphibia; order Anura; family Ranidae; genus Lithobates; species Lithobates sylvaticus. The sequence goes on along the minus strand of CM053036.1, from coordinate 40,947,658 downwards.
TTGTTATACATCATGTCAAATTACAGCTTCACTTTTCACTCCAACTGGTAACATAGCAAATAGAAAGCTAAAGAAAGACGACGTTTAATTAAAGGTTCATGACAGTTAAGTACAAAAAAGTAAACAAGATTAGTGGGAACAGCCTGTTTACTCAGTTTCTCCAATTTCCATCCTAGATTTAATCTTTGGTTGCCCTTTCTCTTTTTTTCTTGAATGGCCCTAAATCAGAGTTTGCGTTCCCTGGTTCCATACTATCCCTCAGCTCGTAATAGCATCAGGAGGCTACACAGCATAGTGTCATATCATGAACACAGCCATCCTGGCCAGAAGCACTGTTATAAACTTGCTGAATTTGAGCAAAATTAGATAAAACTCCAAAATGTTGAGCCAAGTGAGGGCCCCATAGAAGTCTATAGAGATCGACTGAGAAGGTGTGGTCTGCAGAAAGGAAGGTTTTGCCACTACCTCTGATAATCCCTACGGTCTGCAGATATCTGATTCAGATATGTGCCTAGGGGAGAGGTCAGAAATTAGTTTAGGTCAGGGAAGTGCACTTTGTGTAAATGTGTACTTATCCTATAAAAACAAAGATTCTTAACAAAATTCTGTAGATCCTACAGATGTCAATTCTAAACTGCTTGTGTGATGCCAACCTAAACAAAATCTTAGAAACCCATAGAAGAGTATACAGCAACAGCCACGTCAGATGCCAACAACAATAGGAGATAAATATGTGACAAATCTGTTTCCTAATCTGTTACAGGATGATGACGGAGTGAAATAAACACCTTGCATTGCTCATAAGTCAGTCATTTTGACTCAGTGACTAATCAGCAAATATTCTCAATCTGCATGCCTGCCCGGGGTGAGGAGGAGTCTGTCAGGGTGGCATTTGGCAACAGTCTATGAAAGAGAGGTGACCTCAGTTTAGAGGGATCCATTTCCTGTCACTGCTCCCAAGAGAAGGGTCACAATAGCCAAAGTATCTGAAGCAAGATCTATTTATTTCTATTTCTGGCATTGCTCAAGTGCAATAGAAGGGAATGCAAGGGTTTGATTGGCTGCAAACGGCAACGAGGACAGAAGTTCCTTCAGAAACTTTTCATCATAAGACTTGTTGACTGTGTACATTGGCTGTGGTCTAATGAAGGAAAGGCCAATCTGTGCACTATTTACATTACAGTGGCTTCCATAGGACAGTAAGGGTGGGCTCAACTATGCGAACATGACCAACTAGTGGAGGGCAACAGGGACAACTACCTAAAGGTGCAAAGAACAGCAGGGTGTATTATCACCATCAAATAGAAACATATGATAACTATTAACAGCTTTCAAGATCTGTGCACAGGGATTGAGAATTGAACCAGACTATAAGGGCCATTACATTTTTACCAGAATGCACATTTTAAATGATAATATGAAAGTAGCAGAGAGCGTCGGGTTTAAATCGGGGTGTCAAACTCAATTTCATCAAGGGCACATTAGCAATATGGTAGCCCTCAAAGGGCCGCATGTATCAGTAAGACTATGCAGAGTTCAGGAGTGCACTACGTACAGAGTGCAAGGTTTAGTGGTGACCCCCCCATTGCATCTCTAGTCACTCAGTTTTTTCCCCAGGTAGACGACTCTAGTACCTCCCTGTGTAGGCAGCTCTCTCTACTACCCATGTATTTGGCATGGTTATACCTCCCTGTGTAGGCAGCTCTCTCTTCTACCCATGTATCTGGCTCGGTTATAGCTCTGTGTAGGCGGCTCTCTCTACTACCCATGTATTTGGCTCCTTTATACCTCCCTGTGTAGACAGCTCTCTCTACTACCCATGTATTTGGCTCGTTTATACCTCCCTGTGTAGGCAGCTCTCTCTACTACCCATGTATTTGGCTCCTTTATACCTCCCTGTGTAGGCAGCTCTCTCTACTACCCATGTATTTGCCACAGTTATACCTCCCTGTGTAGACGGCTCTCTCTATTACCCGTGTACTGCAACACCAAGATGACTCGGTTATACCTCTCTGTGTAGGCGGCTCTCTACTACCCATGAATTTAGCTCTGTTATACCTCCCTGTGTAGGCGGCTATGTCTATGTGTGCAAGTGGCTCAGTTATACCTCCCTGTGAATTTTAGCAAAATGTACACTAAACCCAGCCTTACATACAGGTTCTCTTGACACTAAAACCACAGATTTTACTTTCCTTAATGTACACCCATGCTGACGCCACACTCAGGTGAGCGCTGAAGCCAGCCTGGTACAACTAATACATGCCATGTACACTGTAGCTCCCTGTGCTGGTGGGTTTACGTCCTAAAATACAAACCGATTTGAACCTTTTATGCCACATGAAAGTGGTTCCTAATGCTTCCCTTGACAGCGAGATTAGTATAGGTAAAGAATTCCAGCATAGTTTATGGATCGGCAGTAACTGGTCTTTGTAGAGACTTCCCTGCTGGGAGCAAAAATCAGTTGATGGAGCTCCCTGCTGTTCTTTATTCTATTAGACAGAAACTGGTAAAGCAGTACTGCTCAGTCGGAGGCCCTTCTGAAGCCCTTGGCTCCTCTTATTATCAAGGGGGGGGGGGGGGGGGGGAGTAGTAAAAACTTCACTGCAGTGTTCTGTCTTGGTGGAGTTGAGAATTAAGTAGAAACCCATAACACTTCTCCGGTTGTACATGCTACACTATAGATAGCAGAACTGCCAGTATAGGTTACGGACAGCTAGTATCTTCCATGTTAACTTAGCTATGTCACAAAGTAGAGGCAAGCCATAAGACAGAAGCTAGTGTCAATAGCATCAGTCAGGCCTAGATGGACAGGGATAGGGTCTACAAGTGTTTGCACACAGGTTTATCAATATCCTTGTGATATCAGCAAAGATTGGCTGCTTTGCTGCGAGAGGGCCGTTCTGAAGTTGGGCAGAATGTGTGCTTGATGCAGATGTGACACCCAGGCAAGCTTGGCGAGAGGTTTTCGAGGTTATGACTACTAAATTATCAGCAAACCATCCTGCAAATTTACAATGCATTAATAGATCCTCCATTCTGTATGCATTGTGGTTAAATGCAACCATGAATGCAAGATGGCAATCTATTTCTACGGGCAACAATCATTGTTGCAAAGAACACTACTGCTTCCCTCTAGACATGCTGGAGTTAGGCGTGTCTGGCAAAAGTCCCTGCTCCTCTCTTCAAAGCAAAAACGCATGCTTGGCCAAGCATTTAATTTTTATAGAGTTTCCAGCAAGTATATAAGCCTGCAGGTGGACCCTCTAGTGCAGGGTTTCTCAACCAGGTTTCCATGGAGCCATAGGGTTCCTCCAGAGGTTTCTATGGGTTCCTTGAGCCAAGCATTTCATTTTTATAGAGTTTCCAGCAAATAGAAAAGGCTGCAGCTGGACCCTCTAGTACAGGGTTTCTCCACCGGGAATCCAGGATTCCATGGAGCCGTAGGGTTCCTCCAGAGGTTGCTAGGGGTTCCTTGAGTAATAAGTGCTCTCTGCCTCTCAGATGAGCTCCCACTGACACCATGGATCTCTTTAGCTATCTGGGAAGAACTACCCCCTTACATTGTCCACAAGTGGAAGGAGCATTCATCCCAGTGACCATTACACAAATGTATCATGAGTTGTAGATATAGTAATTTTTAGCAGGAGTGCCCTGAGACTAGAAAGTTACTTCTGTGTTGAAAAGGTTGATCTAGCATCTATGATTGGTCTTAGGTTGTCCATGGAGTTTAAAGAGTGGTTGGATGTGCAGAAGTTATCATCCACCCTAGGGCAACATCTCCTGTCTTGCAGACTATCAACACTCATCTCACTGAGCAACCACTGTTTTGAGCAGGGTTTTCCAACATGCATGACTGTTCTTCCTAATGCCCCGTACACACTGAGCGGAATTTCCCGACAGAAAAAGTCAGACAGGAGCTTTTCATCGTATATTCCGACCGTGTGTATGCCCCATCGGACTTTTTACGTCTAAAATTCTGACGGACCTATAAAGAGAACATGTTCTATATTTTTCCAATGGAACCAATTCCTATCGGGAAAACCGCTCGTCTGTATGCTGTTCCGATGTACCAAAAACGACGCATGCTCTGAAGCAAGTACGAGATGGAAGCTATTGGCTACTGGCTATTGAACTTCCTTTTTCTAGTCCCGTCGTACACGTTGTACGTCACCGCGTTCTTGATGGTCATACTTTGGTGTGACCGTGTGTATGCAAAACAGCTTGAGCGGAATTTCGTCGGAAAAACCTTCAGAGTTTATTCCGACTGGTCCTGTGTACGCGGCATAAGAGTTTTTGGTTAGCTGATGTCCCCCAGCCACCATAAGCAGAATATTTTCCAGCTCACAGCCACATCCACTGTCATTTCACACCCATTGGGCTGCCTGACATACAGTCTTCATATATTCAGCCCCAGAATGAGGAGTCGCCACATATACAATACCCTTTCCGAGGCCTATCAATGGTGCCAATACTATACACTACCTATATGTGTTTGTCAACCATTATTGAAGACAAATTCATAGGATGTGAATATCAATAGACTGGTCACACACACACACACACACACACACACACACACACACACTGTACAATCTGTTTAGAATTGGCAATAACTGACTGGATATATATTGAATGTAGTGGGATTTACAGTCATTGTACAGCCATTGATCAGCTCAAGATGCAGAAACAGAGGGATTTGATAGTGGTGGGGCTCCTCTTTGGACAAGAATGTTAAAGGACAAATCCTACAGACCCAACAAGGTCTGAAATAGCGGAGATTAGTGGACATTTACACTGGTTGAATAAAAATAAAATTATTAATGACGGGAAGCATAGCTAAAACAGAAGTAACAAATATTTTATGCAGCTCCCGGTAACGTCTTACAAAGTGGCACATGAATTTCAGCTGCTGTAGGTTCTCCCTCTGCTTAGGATTCGGCTATCAGCTAAAATCTTTTGGACAGGCCCTTCAACAAACAGTGCATGACGCAAGCTGACATCTCCATAGCTCCACACTGCCATGACAAAGAAAGTTTGACATGAGGGGGAGGAGCATGCCAGGGAAAAATGCCAGGCCCCGGGAAGGAAGGGGCAGAGGTGAAACCGAGGGGAACACAGGAGTTTGGTGGGGGAAGGGTACAAAGGATTACTATTTACATTCACTTAACACCCAGAATAGCTCCAGCCATAGCTCTAAACCAGAGCAGGACATAGAAAAAGCCAAAAAAAAGTCTGTTCTAAAATGCGGAAAAGTTTTTTTTAATTAAAAATGAAAAAGAAAAAGAATACAAATTTTCCTGGTTATACACAGACACCATGGGGAGGATTTACTAAAACTGGAGCACTCAGACTTTGGTGCAGCTTTGCACAGTAACCAATCAGCTTCTAACTTCAGCTTGTTCAATTAAGCCTTGCCAATAAAACCTGGAAGCTGATTGGTTACTATGCAGAGCTGCACCAGATTATGTGGGCACCAGCTTCAGTAAATTTCCCCCTCAGATATCTATAATAGACTCAAGATCTGTCTGTCCATCCAAGTAACCAAAACCCTTCCAAATATTTAAACTTGTGCAAATGTTTTTTGATCTAAAATAAAAAAAAAAAAAATTCTCTGGGAAAACTATCAAAACTTGATCAAGAACACTGCATGGCATGCACTTACCAATAAGCGTATATTGATTGGTTTACGCAAACGTTATAGCATCTACAAACTATGCAATATATTTATGGAATTTTTATTAGTCTTTTTTTTTAATAATAGTAATGGGGACATTCAGCGACTTATAGTGGGACTGTGATATTACGGCGGACAATCGGGCACTAATTGACACTTTGTGGGGACCAGTGACACTACTCAATACTGTGATCAGTGCTAAAAATATGTACTGTCACTGTACTAATGACACTGACTGGGAAGAGGTTAAACAAACGTCTTGGGTGATCAAAGGGTTAACTGTGCCTAGCCAGTGTTTTTGTGTACTGTATGTGCTGCTTTAAGGCTTAATGCACACGGGACGTTTTTACAACCTCGCCTGAACGATTTAAATTCCTAAGGTAATAGAATGTAAGTGTGCAACTCACTTGTTTGTTCCAAACTACCCCGTCATGTGCGGCTTCGTATATAAAAATAACTTGTATAATCTGTTCCTGGAAGTTGTCATCCTGCCTGTGGGCATGTGAAGCCCACAGGCAGACATTTCCGGGATACGGTGCATGCTGAGCTACCAGCATGCACTGCCCGTTCCAGTGCGTGAACCTGCACAGGAGAGCCGCCCTGTAGCAGTAAAACTGCTATGGGGCGGATGGCAAGTGGCTAAAGAATGTAATCATCACTGCACTATTGTTCTAAATTACCGTAAAGTGATTGTAATGTTTTTTTTTTTTTTAAATATAACATGTCATACTTACCTCCTCTGTGCAAGGGTTTTGCACAGAGTGGCCCGATACTTCTTTTCTGGGATGCTCCTGGCTCCTCCTCCGCATTAAGTGCCTCCACAGAGAGCCGCATTCCATGGGGGCACCCATGTAGGCACGCTCCTGAGTCCTGCTGCTGCGTCCATTGACATAAACAGCAAGACTTGGCCCCGCCTCCTGGCTCCTCCTCCGCATTAAGTGCCTCCACGGAGAGCCGCACTCCATGGGGGCACCCATGCGGGCACGCTCCTGAGTCCTGCTGCTGCGTCCATTGACACAAACAGCAAGACTTGGCCCCGCCCCCTGGCTCCTGTGTCACTGGATTTGATTGACAGCAGCGGGAGCCAATGGCTCCCGCTGCTATCAATTTAATGAGGACCCGAAACAGGGGCTGGAGCTGCTGGGCTTGTTCTCGTCGCTGGAAAGATCGAGTTCAGGTAAGTAAAAAAGGGGGGCTCTGGGGGGCAGCTGCACCACAAAAGGTTTTTCGCACCTTAATGCATAGAATGCATTAAGGTGAAAAACCTTGAGACTTTACAAATCCATAAAAGGTAAATCATGCAAAGCGTCCAGGGCGGGTCACTTGCATTAGCGATTGCATGCATGTGGGCACGATTTGTACGTCCCCTTTAAGAGCCAGAGATAGCAGGTGCTCGCTGTGTACAGCGTGACTGTGCCCGTGGGACCAGCGGACTCTATGCCCTCCAGTCTCCCGGCGATCGTGTCACAGAGCCTCAGAATGGGGAAGTGCCTATGTAAACAAGGCATTCCCCCCGTTCTGGCTTGTGTCATGACAGAGATCACGCTCCCTGTCATCGGGAGCGGAGATCGATGTCATGTGACTTGAAGTCCATCCCCAGTTAGAATCTCTCCCTAGGACACACTTAACCCCTTCATCGCCCCCTAGTGGTTAACCCCTTCACTGCCATTTACACAGTAAGCAGTGAATTTTATAGCACTGATCGCTGTATAAATGACAATGGTCCCAAAATAGTGTCAAAAGTGTCCGATGTGTCCGCCATAATGTCGCAGTCCCAATAAGAATTGCAGATCGCCGCCATTACCAATAAAAAAAAAAAAATTCCCCTATTTTGTAGACGCTATAACTTTTGTGCAAACCAATCAATATATACTTATTACTGTTTTTTTACCAAAAATATGTAGAATACATATCGGCCTAAACGGAGGGAAAAATCTTTATTTTTTTTTTTATATATTTTTGGGGGATATTTATTCTAGCAAAAAGTAAAAAAATAATGTGTTTTTTTTTTTAAAAATAGTCGCTATTTTTTTGTTTATAGCGCAAAAAATAAAAACCTCAGAGGTGTTCAAATACCACCAAAAGAAAGCTCTATTTGTGGGAAAAAAAGGACGTCAGTTTTGTTTGGGTGGAACGTCGCACGACCACGCAATTGTCAGTTAAAGTGACGCAGTGCAGAATCAAAAAAAGTGCTCTGGTCAGGAAGGGGGTAAAATCTTCCGGGGCTGAAGGGGTTAACCTATGTATATCGTGAAGGGGTACCGGTCACCTACAAACAGGCATTCAGCTTCAGTTAGCCAAGATCCAAGTGCCTTATGTCTCTTTGTTAACAGTGAACTTATAGCTGAAGGCCCTGTTCTCCGAGATGTTGTCCCTGCCCACACATGGCCTCAGTTGTGGAAGGATACACCTTAGTACTATGAAGCGAGACAACTGTATGACTTGGCCTGCACACAAAGTACAGAACAGCCCAATACAATAGACATTGCTTTCATTTGGCCCGTTCCACCGCACTGTCAACATTTATACTGTTTAGTAAACTCTTAAAGAACTTCAGTAAGCCGGAGACGTCTGCAGCCAACTCATACTCTCCATACACACCTTCTATAGAGCAACATATACCTAATAAACCAGTAAAACCACATTGCAGTATCTTTACACATGACATGACCTGATAGAGCCAGTGGCAAGAAAAAAAAACATCACACAAAAACTAAAATGATAGCATATAGTGCTTACTGCTAAATTAAGTTTTAGATATTTCTGTATAGACATTTACACCAAAGAAGCATTTAAAGTGGTTGTAAACCCTTACAAACCACTTTGACCTACAGGTAAGCCTAGATTAAGGCTTACCTGTAGGTCAAATAAATATCTCCTAAACCTACATGGTTTAGGAGATATTTAGAAAAAAAAAGAGGCATCGCTGTCGGCGGCGCTCAGGCGCACTGAGCATGCCCAGATCACAGCGATATGCCGCTCTCGTGCGCATGCCATCATGACATCATCGCCGCTCCAGCGAATGACAGCGCTGGAGCGGCGAGACCCGGAAGTCACTCCGGGGTTGATGGCGGTGGCGGCGGAGGTCGTGGACGAGGGTCGCTTCGTTCTCAGGTAAGTTATTCATAATGAGCTAGTATGCCATGCATACTAGCTCATTATGCCTTTGCCTTGCAGGTTCCGTTTTTTTTTTTTTTTTTTTTTTAGTAAAGGAGGCTTTACTTCCTCTTTAATGAATGAAATTTTGTGGGTTACCACTAATGACCCTCTTAAGAGTGCTGATCGATTGGTTGGCCTGATGATGTTTGGCTTTAGTAATTTTTTAAGTCATTGACCCAAAAAAAAGTACATATTGGATTTATCTCAAATACCAAATAGAGCCAGTCAAATGGCATTTTCAGAGGTCAGCAATGGCAGCCCCCTATTTCTCTCAAGACTTTTAGATAGTAAGCTCCCAGGAGCAGGGGCCCGCCTAACCCCCTTGTAACCCCCTTGTATGAAGTCATATTGCTACTGTATTGCCTCCCTTTATAATTGTAGCACAAACTGATGGGGGCTATAAAAATTCTGTATAATAACAATAAAGTATACGTCTTTAATAAAAAAGACGTGTACTTTCATGTAGAAATTATTCCCAATAATGCTTCAGACCTCTTTTTATAGAAACAAACTTAAGATCATTTAATAATGAAAATTG
>CM053036.1:40855130-40937821 GCA_028564925.1 Lithobates sylvaticus | reverse complement strand
CCCCGGACCAATTGGCAGCCAAAGGACCAGGCCCCTTTTTGCGATTCGGCACTGCATCGCTTTAACTGACAATTGCGCGGTCGTGCGACGTGGCTCCAAAACAAAATTGGCGTCCTTTTTTTCCCACAAATAGAGCTTTCTTTTGGCGGTATTTGATCGCCCCTGCGGTTTTTATTTTTTGCGCTATAAACAAAAATAGAGCGACAATTTTGAAAAAAAATGCAATATTTTTTGCTTTTTGCTATAATAAATATCCCCAAAAAATATATAAAAAAACATTTTTTTTTCCTCAGTTTAGGCCGATACGTATTCTTCTACATATTTTTGGTAAAAAAAAAAAAAAAAAAAAAAAAAAAAAAAATCGCAATTAGCGATTATTGATTGGTTTGCGCAAAAGTTATAGCATTTACAAAATAGGGGATAGTTTTATAGCATTTTTATTAATATTTTTTTTTTTACTAGTAATGGCGGCGATCAGCGATTTTTTTTTTGTGACTGCGACATTATGGCGGACACATCGGACATTTTTGACACATTTTTGGGACCATTGTCATTTATACAGCAATAAATGCTATTTAAATGCATTAATTCCTGTATAAATGACAGTTGTAGTGAAGGGGTTAACCACTAGGGGGAGGGGAGGGGATATGGGCTCTGACGTGTGTTTGTGTTTTTTACATTAGGGGGCGGAGTTGACTTCTGACGTCATTGATCGGCTTTCCCGATGACCGGGAACAGCCAATCAATGACAGGCAGAGTAGGAAGCGCGGGGAGAGGTTTGTTTACACAAACCTCTCCCCGTTCTTCAGCTCCGTAACCCGATGGCGGGACACCAGCGGCGATCGGGTCCGCTGGTCCCGCGGCCGGGGTCACGGAGCTCCCGACCGGGTCGCGAGCGCACCGCTGGCGGCGCTCGCGCGACCCATGGGCAGGCATTTAAAGGGCCACGTACAGGTATGTGGTTTTGCCTGCCCGTGCCATTCTGTAGACGTATATCTACATGAGGCGGTCGGGAAGCGGTTAAACAAATTTTTTCCTCAGTTTAGGCCGATACGTATTCTTCTACATATTTTTGGTAAAAAAAATAAATAAAAAATAAATCGCAATAAGCGTATATTGATTGGTTTGCGCAAAAGTTATAGCGTCTACAAAATAGGGGATAGATTTATAGCATTTTTATTATTATTTTTTTTTTACTAGTAATGGCGGCGATCTGCGATTTTTATCATGACTGCGACATTGCGGCGGACATATCGGACACTTTTGACACATTTTTGGGACCATTCACATTTATACAGTGATCCGTGCTATAAAAATGCATTGATTACTGTATAAATGTGACTGGCAGGGAAGGGGTTAACACTAGGGGGCGCTGCAGGGGTTAATGTGTTCCCTATATGAGTGATTCTAACTGTGGGGGGAGGGGACTGACTGGGGGAGGGGACCGATCGGTGTCCCTATGTACAAGGGACACACCATCGGTCTCCTCTCCAGTGACAGGACGTGGATCTGTGTGTTTACATACACAGATCCCCGTCCTGCTCTGTTACTGGGCAATCGCGGGTGCCCAGCGGACATCGCGGCCGCTGGGCACGCGCATTGGGTCCCCAGCTACGCGGCGGGCGTGCGCGCATCCCGCGGCGTGCGCGCCCCTAGTGGCCAAAATGTAGACGCCGTCATATGACGGCGTCCCGCCACAAGAGCCGCACCGCTCCGCCGTCAATAGACAGTGGGCGGTCGGCTAGAGGTTAAAGTAATTCTAAATGCTTAAAGTGGATGTAAACTCGATTCATGAAATTTGAGCTGGGCACATATATCTGCAGTGTTTTCCTATCTCTCTTCAAAGCCCTGAGTCCTCTGGCTTTCTCCTGCTCCGTTCTTCTGTTATCAGCCTGATAACTTCTGACAAGTTCTTTGACACAGGAGATAAAAGCAGCCTGGATTTTGTGTAAGGGAGGTTGCTATAAATAGATTAGCAGAGAGCTGAACTATTCAAGGAACAGCTCTGAGATTCTCTGCCTATGAAGAGAGGAGGTGTGTTCCTTTCCTCCAATCAGCTGTCTTGGCTGTATGCCCAGGCTTCACTTTCAGTGCTGAATAGGAAGAGAAAATCTCGAAGGAAGGTAAACTTTCTAAAGCTGAAAACAGCACATATACATTTTTAACTTAATACATTCTCTGCATTAAAGTGATTATAAAGTCTCAGTTTTTTTCTATAAAAATAACATGTTATACTTATCTGCTCTGTGCAGTTGTTTTTGCACAGAGCAGCCTGGATCCTCCTCTTCTCTGGCTCCTCTTCAGCTCTCCTGGCCCCTCCCTCCTGTTGAGTGCCCCCACAGCAAGCGGCTTGCAATGGGGGCACCCAAGCCGAGCCGCAGCTCTGTGTGTCCCTTCAGACACGGAGCCTCGATTCGGCCCTGCCCCCTCTTCTCTCCTGACTGGCTAACTGACTTTGATTGACAGCAGCGGGATCCAATGGCGCTGTTGCTGTGTCTCAGTCAATCCTGAGGGAGAGTCCCGACCATTGATTAGAAATTTGTTCATTTTTAAAAAAATTTCCAACATGCCCGATTACTCAAAATGTGATGGCTGCACGAAAAATCGGTGGCTGTTGCGTCTCACTAACGGTGCGAAATTTTAATGAAAATTCTTAGTTACGTTTTTTCAAAACTAAAAGGAATTCAAAATTTGACCCATGTATGGCCTGCCTTATAGTGATGGTCAGTGGGAAGAATACCCTCCTAAAGCCGGGCATACATGGGTCGAATTCTGAACAAATTGTCTTCTGAAAATCTGAAATTTCGTGCGTTTTGTGATCCGATGGTATCACCATTGATTACGAAATTCAACCAACCAAGCCTTCAATGTCACCTCCTGATGCTACAGAAAAGCTACAGAAAAGAAATTTAGTGGCCGGGAATCTTCTTTTCTTTCCAGGTCATGCGCATTTTTTTTTTTTTTTCGATGATATTTCTCGCTCGATTCTCCAATCATGGACTAGAAATGTACTAGCTTTTCCAAAAATCTGAAACATGCCCAATCACACAAATTGGCCGTATGAAAAATCGACTGTTGCTGCGGCCCACTAAGGCCCCTTTCACACCGGGGAGTTTTTCATGCGGTGCAGCGCTAAAAATAGCGCCTGTTCACCGCATGAAAAAATCCGGCCCCTTTAACTCCAGTGTGAAAGCCGGCGGGCTTTCACACTGGAGCGGTGCGCTAGCAGGATGACAAAAAAAGTCCTGCTAGCAGCATCTTTGGAGCGGGATAGGAGCGGTGTGTACACCGCTCCTATACCGCTCCTTCCCATTGATTAGAATGGGAGACCGCGGTAAAACCGCGGCAACACCGCCGCAAAGCGCCGCTATGGCGGCGCTCTGCGGGGGGTGTTTAACCCTTTTTCGGCCGCTCGCGGGGGGTAAAACCGCACCGCGAGCGGCCGAAAACCGCGGTGAAAACGACGGTAAAGCAGCGCTAAATATAGCGCTGCTTTACCGTCACCGCGGCTCACCGCCCCAGTGTGAAAGGGGCCTAATGGGCTAAAGAAAATTCTTTTGGAATTGGACCCATGTATGGCCGGCCTTGCAGTGATGGTCAGTGGGGATATAAGAGACAAGTATAAATATGATAATAATGCACAATAGTAAATCAATATACTAATGGTGAAAATGGTGTCTAAAAATAAACTACTCAATCAATAACACCAAATGTATAAAGTGCATACAATTAATATTGCATCAAATAAATAATGTCCTGTGGATGTATAGATGGTGGTAATTAATAACAGGTATCAGTGTCCAGTGGACAAAATATTGCACGTGATGATGATATCAATAAAGACTGATAATAATGTCCATGCAGTGAGATGGATAAAATGACAATAAATAAATGAATAAATGTCCGTTGATCCCACAGACGTCTTGTGTATCACAACTGAATCAAAGTGAATGGCTATGGCAACTCTGGACTTCTTGGTGAAAGACAGAAAGTGGGTGCAGACAAATGAAATCCCAAACTGATACTCCCTAGCCTCTCACCTTAGGGCGGTTGTTTCAAGGCGCTGAAAAGATTAGGGCTTTTATCCAGACTCCTCTCCTCCACTCCGTCCAGTCAATGTGGTTAGGTAATTGGGTTCTACAACAGATGACTTTCCTCCAATGCCTCCACTAAATTCCTGTGTCTCCTCACTGGCCTCTCACAAACATGCAGGAACCATTCCAAACACCGCTCTCCAGCGGGGTGAGCCTCTCATAAAATGGGGGTAAAGCACAAGAGAAGAGGGGTGGGGGGAGCCCAATAGTGAAGTACGTTTGGATAAAAAACTATTTAGTTGATGCAATATTAATTGTATGCACTTTATACACTTGGTGTTATTGATTGAGTGGTTTATTTTTAGACACCATTTTCACCATTAGTATATTGATTTACTATTGTGCATTATTATCATATTTATACTTATTGATTATTTATTTATGAATATGCATTTTTAATTAGAACTATCAGTACCACAGTTTAGCGCGAAATCACTTATCTCTTATTTCACTTGTGGTTTAGTGTTCACCATCAGATTTTGCAGCTCACTTAAGAAATTTTATTCTATTGTTTAGGTACTCTTTACACACCCTTCGGGGATTTCATTCGGTCACACGTGTAACCTTTTTCTAGTTCCAAGAAGCGCCTTTTTACTTTGGTCAGTGGGGATACCCTCCTTACAGATAGCTTAAAAGATCATTGGTGTCAGTGGTTACTTATCTGTTGTTAGGCCCCTTTCACACTTATAAGACTTGTCCCACGATTTGGGACTGCAAAGTAGCATAACAAGTCGTTCCCCATGATTTTCAATGACAGCCATTCATATTAGTACGACTTCAAGTCGTTCCGACTTCAAAGTAGTCCCTGCTCTACTTTGGTCCGATTTTGATGCCACTTACACAGGCATTCCTTGAAATCGCTGCAAAATCGCAGGCCGCGAATCGTGCAAACTCGCGGTAAAATCGTGCGACTTTGAAGTCGCACATGTGTGAAAGGGGCCTAAGGCAGATATTGCTAGAACGTCTCAAGGAACCCAGAGCAACCTCAAGAGGAACCCTAGCATTCCATACAGCCCTGGCTGAAAATGGCGGATCCAATGATTCAGAAAAATACAGCTATTTAATGACAATTCAATATTGTTTCTGTATATGAAGCTAAAATCTGCTTTTACTCAGGTACCTTTCAAAAAAAGAGTAAACCAGTGCAAGAAAAACACTTTAGATCACACAAGTCATAATTGATGGGTTTTGAACATTGTACAACATTATGCGATTCCAGACCAGTGCCATGGCGCACAAAGTACCTGAATGATCTCTAGGTGGGCTCACGAAGATCTGACTCATGAATGCAGAAAGTCTTATTAAAGAGTTGGCCAGCATGTGCCACAACGGGTTACTGACCACACTGTACACAGCCATAGCAAAAGAATGCATGAGATAGAAACAAAAAATAGTAAAAGAAAAGACAGATAACTAAAAAGACAACTAGATCCTCAGACCATAATATCAGACATAAAAAGAGGTATTAAATATATACATCCACACTCAAAGAAAAAAGTACAAGGCACTTAAAAAAACATCCATGGTGTTAGAACAGATAAAAGCTACTACAAAGGTTTAGTACAGTTAAAGAAATCAGAGGTAGGTTGAAGACGGAAGGAGATGCTGGAACCTTTCAATAAGTATAAGTAGCAAGAGGCTTCTATGCAAACGATAGCGACATACAGAAGAGGAGACGCGAAGGTTTCGTCCAGTCCAGTATAAAATACGCACTACTAAGAGTGGAAAATTCATTTAAAAGGCGTAGCTCTGGGTGGCCTCACCTCTGAAATGTTCTGCTAAAATATTTTGAGATTCCAAAACACCCTTTCATGATATCCCGGCATCCAACAAAGCACACATCAGCTGCACATTTTTTCACAATTTTCACCCTTAAAGCTGAACTCCGGGTAGGATTTTTAGGGGATAGTTACATTGGTCCAGCTTGGATCAATATACCTTAAGCCTATTCCACACCTGTGGGACTGCTGTAGAAGCGGACAATCACTGTAGTAAGTTGGTGCTACTACAGTTGTCACTACAGCCTTCCGGGTCATCACTATCATTCACAGAGCAGCTTGTATTCTTTTCAATGAATATTAGGCGTTTTGCGATTGGAGGAGGTGGAGGCAGGGCTGTGGATAAGGCATACCTCCCAACTGTCCCTGATTTGGAGAAATGTCCCTCTGTCCCTCTTTTTCCCTCATTTGTCCCTCATTTTGGTCTGATCTATATAGTTGTATAAAAAAATTCACTTTTTATCTTTCAAAAAGTGTTTCCCAGTGTTAAACCTTTTATCCAATTTCTAAATTGCTGCATTTGTAAATGTTAAAAGCCAATATAAAGGAATAGTAGTAGTAAAAAATAAAAAGCCCTTGTGGATTTAATTAACCTTTTTTTTGGGTCAATTCTCCTTTAAGGGGGTGTGGCAGGGGGCGTGTCTTATGCCTACATATATTTGCTAGTAGGTGTCCCTCATTCCAATCTCAAAATGTTGGGAGGTATGGATAAGGGCAGGGTCAGGACAAGTGGTGGGCAGGAGGGGCGGCTGTCCTGGGCACTGTGGTATCATGTAAGGTGGGGGGGCACCACAAGGAGGTTAGGGGGGAGGGGATTTTTGTTGGTAGGGGGAATTTGGCAGGGGATATGAATTGTTCTAGGGAGGGGAAATTTGGGGAGTGGTGATTTGAGGGCATTTCTGTTGGGAAGGGGGAGAAGATTTGTGCCAGGAGTGGTGATTTGAGGGCATTTCTGTTGGGAAGGGGGAGAAGATTTGTGCCAGGAGGGGAAATTTTAGGGTATTTGCGCTAGGAGGGGAATTATTTTTGGTGGGGAGGGGATTTGTGCCAGCAAGAATGATTGGGGTATTTGTGCTAGGAAGGGAAATGTGGCGGGGGATTTGTGCTAGGATGGGGGATTGGGGAGAATTTGTTCTGGGATGGGGGGGTTTTGATGTGGGTAGAGAGGATTTGAGCTCAGAGGAGAAATTTGAGGGGTAGAGGATTTGTACTGGGGGGGGGGGGATTGTTTTGGGGGGGGGGGTGGATTTGTGTTGGGAGCATATGGGGAATGAGTGGACTTGAGCTGGAAGGGTTGGGGGGGGGCAAAGATTTGTGCTGGCATGGGGGATTTGAGTAGGAGGCGGATTTGTACTGGGAGGTGTGGGGATTTATGCTTGGGGGCATGCAGATTAGTGCTTGATTTTTGATGACACATAAAATTCTCATACAATTTGGCATGTTCGCCCTGAGCTCTAGATGACCTTGTCCTGGCACTGGATAAGGGGGTACCACCAGTCCTCCTGTATGGGGCCCAGGCCAGCAGGTGGACCCAAGCAGCAGGGTGAATTGATGTGGGCAGGGAGGGTGATTGGTGCAGTGGGGTGGCAATTACAGGGATGGATCTACCGTATGACTCTTTGCAGCTGTTGAAAGCCGGCTTCTCCTTCCCCTCGTGCTGCCTTTTAGCTGCTACAGAGAGCCGTACGAGGAATCAGTTCCAATAATTGCCCCCCCCCCACCACCACCACCACACCAATCACCCTCCCTGTGCACCATAGATTCCCCCTGCTGCCCCTGTGTGCCCCCCCCCCAAACTCCTGTGGTGCTTCCGACTTCCCTCCTCTACTTCCTCCAAGCCCACAATAGGATCTTTCAGGATAGAGAGTGGAGGAAAGGTCCAGTAAATATTTCATATTTACCAGCCCCTTCCTTTCCTGAATGAACACAATAAAGGAGTAGTACCGATCATTAACTGTGTTCATTTATAAATGAAGCAAAGTAAGCAAAGTGGCTGTATGGGACCCCATGGTTTCTAACAGCAGCCCTGGGTGAAGGTGTGGGGCTTTGACACCACGTTGCAGAAGGACAGCCACTAGACACAGAATCTGATTAAAAAGAAAGGGTTACCAAGCTCATGACAATGAGAAAGCCTGTATGGTAATTCAGCTTTATATTGTCCTTTTTATAGATGGAATTTGTCCATATATGCTTTAAAAATTGTTCAGGTGCAAGCCATCCCCAGAGCGTATCCAGAGTACTCTGTGAGGAATGCAAAAGAGAGAAGGAGGGAGGCACACCCAAGTGCAATATTATAAAGTTATTTTAATAGCGCAAACATAAATGCACTTCACAGGCATATCTGTCATATAAGGGGGTTCAGCTGTGTTTTTGACTGCACAGAATGCCGATTGCAAAGCAGGAAGTGAAGGAGGTCCTGGCTGCCTGCGTGGACCCCACGGGGGAAATTACGTCACCCGGTGGGCGAACCTCGATGTAAGAAGTACAGGAAACAAGGCTACGCGCTCGGAGCAGAGCTCCTTCTACTGGCCAAATAAAATTATCTAATGTTGATTTTCTCACCTCAGGACTCAAGTTCCTCCACCCCAAACTCGCTCATCCATGTCCTTGCTTTGTACATTGGTCCAAATCATTTGGTGGAGGGGGAAAATTATGGCGTGGGATTGCTTTTCAGGGGTTGGGCTTGGCCCCTTAGTTCCAGTGAACGGAACTCTTAAGGCGTCAGCATACCAAGACATTTTGGACAATTTTATGCTCCCAACTTTGTGGGTAACAGTTTGGGGATGGCCCCTTCCTGTTCCAACATGACTGCTCACAAATCAAGGTCCATAAAAGATATGGATGAGCGAGTTTGGGGTGGAGGAACTTGACTGGCCTTGAGTCCTGACCCCAACCCGATAGAACACCTTTGGGATAAATTAGAGCGGAGACTGCGAGTCCAACATCAGTGCCTTGCCTCACAAATGTGCTTCTGGAAGAATGGTCGAACATTCCCATAGACACACTACTAAACCTTGCGGACAGCGTTCCTACAAGAGTTGAAGCTGTTATAGCTGCAAAGGGTGGGCCAACCCAACATTGAACCCTACAGACCAAGACTGGGATGTCAATAAAGTTCATGTGCGTATGAAGGGAGTTGTGTCCCAATACTTTTGATAAAATTGTGTGTCTCTCAATGGGGACACGTGTAATGAAAACTGTGACTTCCCATCACTCAAAGACAAAAAGATTTTTGCTCCTCTTTAAGGGAAATGGTGACAAACCATAAAAGGCCCAGAAAACCTAGACAGAAGAGTGTGTTGTCATACAAGACATGTTGTCCTTCCGTGTAACCCAGGCTTGTATGTAAATATCAGGAGAATGTCAGGGGTGAGTGCGGTGATGACAGCACATTAGGAAGACACGGTGGTGTGAAGTATGGGAGATAAGTGACATGGCACATGAATAGCTGTACAGTCACTAGACATTCCAGAATGGAGTCACACAAGCTCCAGGTGTGCTAATGACGTGCCTGTCCATAATGTGACGATCACCAACCTCCGCATCATACACTGGAGACCAGACACTTTTTGAATATTTTTAGGTTGAGTTATTCTATAGGATCAGAGGAGTTTCTTATTGTCCTCTAGAGACAGTCTTTACGTTCCTACACAATCTGTCCGCACCTCCCCTACTGGGGTGCACATCATTAATAATAAGGTATCCCTACATACAGTGAAAAAGTCCTTGGTCCAACCAATTACAACAGCGTATGGAACTGAAAGTGGTGTTCCTCCCTAAAAAAAATAAAATAAAAAAAAGGCTCAAAATTCCTAAAAATAAATAATAATAAAAAAAAAAAATAATTGGAAATTTTTTTTTTTGTTTTACATACCTCTAAATGCCTGTTGCTAGGGGGTCCCTCGAAGTCTGCCTCCTGCTAGCCTCGGCTAGTGACATCACTTCCCCTCGGCGCAAGAAGGGCTCCCCAGTCATCTGGGACCTGTCACGTGTCCCAGATAACGAGATGATGTGCGGCCAATCACGGCATATGCGCAGTCGTAGCGTATGTGAAGCCACAGCCGGGTGCCCACAGTTGCAATGCCGGCGCCGCCGAGCGGATTGGGGGGAGAGCGGAGCTTCGACCCCCCGCATCGCTGGACCCTGTGACAGGTAAGTGTCCGATTATTAAAAGTCAGCAGCTGCAGTATTTGTAGCTGCTGACTTAAAAAATTTTTTTGAGAGAGATACACCTCTTGAAGTATGTCATCTACCGTATATACTCGAGTATAAGCCGAGTTTTTCAGCACATTTTTTGTGCTGAAAGTGCCCCCCCTCGGCTTATACTCGAGTCAAGCACTTTTCTGCAGCAGAGAATGACTTTTTCCGACCCGACTTTGGGGCCCGTATTTCGGGGCCACTTGGTGCTAGGAACCCCAAATTTAGTGTGCAAACCCAGTGGAAATTTGGGGTTCCTAGCACCAAGTGACCCCCGAGATACGGGGCCCCAAAGTCGGTCAACTGTGTCCATCTGCAGCAATGTTATTTCGGGACCCTTTGGGTCCAGAGACCCCCACATTTTGGCTGCAGATAGGGGGCATCTAGGAACCCTTAACTACCAAGTTTGAAGTTTGGGAGGGACCTATGGCTGCAAATGAGCATTGTTGACCCTCTTTTCCACTTACAGTAGCTGCGCATTTCTCACCCTAGGCTTATACACGAGTCAATACGTTTTCCCAGTTTTTTGTGGTAAAATTAGGTGCCGCGGCTTAAATTCGGGTCGGCTTATACTCGAGTATATATTGTATGAAACCTTGGTTTGGGGGGGTGAAAAGGTTTAGACATGTCCCTATCTTCTCTGTTGGGGATGTAATTATATTAGCTGTATATCATTACGTACCGTATTTATCGGCGTATAACACGCACTTTTTCCCCCTTAAAAATCGGGGGAAAGTCGTGGGTGCATGTTATACGCCGATACCCCCCAAAAAAAGTGACAAAATTCGCGATCGTCGCCGAAAAATAGCGAGCGGCACCGAAAAGGACAGAGTCGCTGCCGAAAAAGACCGAAGCGCTGCCGAAAAAGACAGAGAGGACTGTTCGGCTCCGCTCGTAGTCCCGCCTCCCTGTGCTCAGCGGGACCATGAGCGGAGCCGAACAGTCGGCTCTGTCTTTTCCGTCGGCGCTTCTGTCTTTTCCGGCGGCGCACGTGCGGTCTGTCTCGCGGCCGGAAGGAAATTTAAACGTGGGCAAGGCTGCAAATGACGCTTAAAGGCAAGTTTTTTTTCCCCTAAACTTCCCTCCTAAAACTTTTTTTCCTTAAAATGCCCTCCTAAACTTGGGGTGCGTGTTATACGCCAATAAATACGGTATATAACATTTTTCAGATGCACCTTGTCTTCAAATGAAGATTGTATTTTCCAAATGGCCAGTTCAGCTTTTTTCAACATTTTTCCCCAGAGGAAACCGTAAAATAATTTTCAGGTCTTAGGAAACTTTGACTAAAACCAAATTCATTGGGAGTCCATTCGTTTTCGGAATTCGTTTAGTTTTGTTTCATTCAATTTCGTTTCCTTTATTTATTTTCTAACGAATTCCAAATTTTCAGAACGATTCGAATGAAAAATTAAATAAAAAAAAAATAAAATAAAAAAAATGGTGTCCGCCCCAATTCTTTGGCTCCACACCAATATTTAATAAAATAAAAAATGTGTGGGGTCTTTCGCACTGTTTTTTTCGGAATTTTTAAATCTGAATCGTTTAGAAAATTTGGAATTCGTTATGCACCGTCTTCTAAAAGTGATCCCGTGGCGAAGACCACTTTAACCACTTGCCACCCAAGGACGTCATATGACGTCTTTGACTTTCAGTGGGAATATCTGAATGATGCCAGCAGCTACCAGGCATCATTCAGATATCCTTGTTTTCAACCGGCGATTCTGTGCACCATAAGAATCATAGCGGCAGTTCCACCGCTTGATCGTTCTTACAGGTGACATCCCCCACTCCCCTCACGCCGACATTCGGTGCTTCTCCTGGCTCTCCTGTGCCATCGGGGACCCGGAGAAAGAATCGTCGGCCGCCAGATGACGATCATAGAGATTTCCGTCATCTATGACCGCCGGAGGGCCGGGCGCGACGTTATGACATCACATCCGGGCCGTGGATGTAAACAAATCCGCAATAGCGGCTGATAAGCATGAGATTGTGTATTTTTTTGCGATCTCATGCTTTTCAGCCTGGAGGAGAGATGTGGGGGATTATTGACCCCCATATCTCTCCATAAAGAGGACCTGTCACGAATGTTTCCTATTACAAGGGATGTTTGTAATGAGAATAAAAGTGATCAAAAAAAATTAAAAAAAGAATGTAAAAGAAAGTGTAAAAAAAAAAAAAAAAAAAAAGTTTTTTTTTTTTAAACCACTTACCGACCGCCTCATGTACATACGTCGGCACTTTGAAGAGGGATATCTCGGTAACGGCAGCAGCTGCTGCTACAACCGAGGTATCCCTCTTTACATGAGGCGGTTCCGTCTCCGATAATGGTGGTCTCTGCGGCAATTTCGCCGCGAGATCACCGTTATCGGCGGCGGGAGAGGTGCCCCCTCCCGCTCCCCCCGCTCTCCCGCGCCTTCCGCCGCCGTCGGCACCGGCGGAGGCGATCGGGTCCTACGATCGGGTGGGTATGGAGACAAGTGAGGCTAAGATGGCCCCCACTCGTCTCTATACCATAGAAGGGCGGAAGTGACGTCAAAACGTCACTTCCGCCCATACGTCTTAAAGGCACAATTTTCAAATGTCATTTTTTTAAATGACTTTTTTTGCATTGAAGTCCAAATATGAGATCTGAGGACTTTTTGACCCCAGATCTCATATTTAAGAGGACCTGTCATGCTTTTTTCTATTACAAGGGATGTTTATATTCCTTGTAATAGGAATAAAAGTGATCCATTTTTTTTTTTTAAAACTATTAAAAAAAAATAATAAATTCAAGTAAAATAAATAAGAAAAAAAACCCCGTCCCGACGAGCTCGCGCGCAGAAGCGAACGCATACGTGAGTAGCGCCCGCATATGAAAACGGTAGTCAAACCACACATGTGAGGTATCGCCGCGATCGGTAGAGCGAGAACAATAATTATAGCCATAGACCTCCTCTGCAACTCAAAAAATGCAACCTGTGCAATTTTTTAAATGTCGCTTATGGAGATTTTTGAGGGTAAAAGTTTGACGCCATTCCACGAGCGGGCGCAATTTTGAAGCAGGACATGTTGGGTATCAATTTACTCGGCATAACATTATCTTTCACAATGCAAAAAAAAAAAAATTGGGCTAATTTTACTGTTGTCTTATTTTTTTTTTATTCAAATTAGTGATTTTTTTTTTGCAAAAAAAGTGCGCTTGAAAGACCGCTGTGTAAATACGGTGTGGAAAAAAGTATTGCAATGACCGCCATTTTATTCTCTAGGGTGTTAGAAAAAAAACAATATATAACGTTTGGGGGTTCTAAGTAATTTTCTAGCAAAAAAAACTGTTTTAAACATGTAAACACCTAAACTCCAAAACGAGGCTGGTCCTTAAGTGGTTAAATGCCCCTGTACCGGTAGCTCATGCTCAAATACGAACACACGCTTAAGTCTGTAAACTATGTAAACGCTGTTCAAACCACACGTGTTTTGTTATTTATTAAATCATGAAACTGTTTTTTTTTTTCAAGAAATTTTGAAAAATTTGAAAAATTGTTGCGCAAATACCGTGTGAGATAATAAGTTGCAACGACCACCATTTTATTCCCTAGGGTGTCTGCTAAAAATAAAAATATAGAATGTTTGGGGGTTCTGAGTAATTTTCTAGAAAAAAAAAATGATGATTTTTACATGTAGGATAGGAGTGCCAGAATAGGCCCGGTATGGAAGTGGTTAATCTGAAAACTAACCACCTAATCCAAGTAATTATGTAAATTTCCAGTTAGCCAGTTGGCTAGTGGTGCCACGCTCCTGGCATTGCCTAGTGGTGTTGGTCCTGGAACTATGCAATCACCATTAAAATGGGAGATTAGACATACTTGAAGTAACTCCTGGCAACCTCTGGAGGAACTGTATGGTTCCATGGAATCCTGGTTGAGATCGGGTGATCTTGTGGATTTAAATTTAACAATCGGAAACCAATTGCTACAGCAGGATAAATGTGCTACCAAGTCTGATGGCAGGACACAGGCTGCCTTATCTAGCTGAAGCTTTTACTGTAACCTTCCCAAACTATGTACCATAACATTATATGTACTGTATGCAATCGGAAGATTACATCGAACCAATGTATTTTTATAATCCCGATCCGAATGATTCCAGCACATGAAATGCTTACGGTGAATATAGGAGCCTGCCGTGGCCAGTAAAGGAGGGATGCGAGTTTCTATGGAGGATTGCAGCTCACACACACTTTAATCTCCCTCCAGCTGTGAGTACACAGGGAGGTGCTCGGGTCACATTCTGCAATGAGTCAAGTGCCGTAACAATAGCAACCCGTTGCCAGTGCAGGGTGTGGGCTGATCGCTATGGCAGCACAGAAAGTGGGAGGGGAGCAAAGAACGGCCAACACAAGGCGGAAAAAAGAAAAGAAACCTTCCAGGAAAGTGTAAGGGATCAGCCTGCGAGAACTTCATGTCTTTCCACACCGATGGTTTATTCCCACCAGACCCACTATAAAAGGGCTATTTACAACAGCAAAATGCAGCGCAAGGGACCTTTACACTCTTGGTTTTTAAGGGTTTAAACTCTAGAATTACAAATAAAATAAAAAATGTTTAACTTTCTGCTATAAAACATATCAAAAAATAAATAAAAAATAATAAATCGAATGTCTTCATTAATTTAGGTCAATATGTATTCTTGTACATATTTTGTGCAAAAGAAAAATCCCAATAAGTGTATATTGATTGGTTTGTGCAAAAATTATAGCATCTACAAACTATGGGCTATTTTTAGTTATTTTTTTTTTATCATTATATTATTTTTATTTTTTACTAGTAATGGCAGCGATCAGCGACTTATAGCAGGACTGCAATATTGTGGCGGGCAGTCAGACAGTAACTGACACTTTTTGGGGACCAGTGACACTAGTACAGTGATCAGTAGCTAGAAATATGCACTGTCACTACCGACACTGGCTGGGAAGGGGTTAAATATCAAGGGCGATTAAAGGGTTAACAATGTGCCTAGCTAGTGTGTTTGTGTACTATAGGAGGTGCATTTACTAGGGTGGAGACATGGATTCTTGTCCCCGATTTGCAGGAACACAGGATCTATGTCTCCCCCTACTGACAGAACGGCAAGCTGCCTTGTTTACATAGGCAGATCGCTGTTCTGCTGAATGGTTGTACAATCACAGCGGGTCTGGGTCGCCAGCAGCGCATGTGCGCACGCCAGACCCGGAAGTGTCAGATCACGTACTAGGTACCTGATCTGGCGCAGCAGTGCCACCTTGCCACCGTATAAGTTATACGGGTGGGCCCTTTTAATAGGGGATCCCCTTACGTACATGTTCACTTGCCGTGAGAAAAAAAAAAAAATACCTTTTCTTAGGGTTGGGGGGATGAAGCTTATCACCTTCTCCTCCAGCATACTCTGTAGGAGGGAAGACATGGCTCTCTGGAAGGGAAAAATATTTATTTGGCGAAAGGAAACCCTTTCTTTTTTATCAGTCGACCCCTCTAGGACAGATTCTAGCTCTTTACCAAAGGGCAAATCTCCATTAAAGGGGAGGGGACAGAGTTTGGCCTTTGACACCATCTCATCCCAGGGACTTCAGCCAGATAGCCCTCCTGGCTTCATTAATTAATGCTGTAGACCTGGCTGAGAATATTACAGACTCTGTGGACGCATCTGCTATATAGGCTACTGCCTTATTTAGCGTTGGTAAAGCATCCAAAATCTCTTCCCTGGGAGTATCTGACTCCAGAAGAGAGCGGAGCTGTTTAAGCCATAAATCAAGCATATGCTGTACGCATGTAGTAGCTAGTGCTGGCTTAAAGATAGCCAAGCAGGTGTTCATTGGCTCCTCTAGGGTGCCTGAGTCCTCAAAGGAAAGTTCTGAACCCTTTGAAACTTTAGAAAGGAAAGCATCCAGTCTGGGGCACTTTTCCCACAACATTGTATCTTGCTCTTTGAAGGGAAACCTTCTTTTCAAATTTTTAGGGAAGAAGACTTCCCTTTTCCGGTTTCTTCCATACCAGAAGTTCTGTCTCTTTCTAGGGACGTATGTACCGGAAAGGTTCTGCTCTGCTTAGGCTGAAGGCCTGTATATAAAAAGGTCATGTACAGACAACTCCGGGCCCCCTGGTCCAGCTCCAGGGTGTCATATACAGCCTTTAATAGTTCCTCTGTTTCCTCTGCATGAAAAAGGGATCTTTGAACTTTTGATGAGCTTGTCTATACAGTCCTGACCAGTGATGGAAGTAACTCAGTTAAAATAAATGGAGTTACTTAACGCAGTTACTTTAGAGGGTAACGAGTAATCTAACTGATTACTTTTCCCCTCATGGTAACGCAGTTCCCATTACTTGGGCGGCGTTACCGCAATTACATCTACCGCTCGGGATGCCCGGTCGTTCCTTCCGCCGCAGGAGGGGGGCTTTCGCCCACTGAGCTGAGAAGAGGGGCTCAGACTCAGAGAGACTGTCTGGACCGCCCCATCCGAGAGAGAGAGAGAGAGAGAGAGAGAGAGAGAGAGAGAGAGAGAGAGAGAGAGAGAGAGAGAGAGAGAGAGAGAGAGAGAGAGAGAGAGAGAGAGAGAGAGAGAGAGAGAATGTAGGGAGGCGGAGCGGACACTGAAAAATGAAGTCAGCTGACACCAATCGAGTGAAGGGGAGGGTCTCTCTCCCCATGAGGAAAGGCATCCCTGGAGGCATTCAAGTAAGTGACTGTCTGACGATTCAAATTGCAGTGCAATCGATCCATCCACAGTCCTCCACCACCTCTGCTTCTTACTGATCCCATCCCTACCCACCCACCCACCATCACTTCTACAACAGAGCTGATGGGGGGGATAGGGTAGGGATGAGATCAATGGTGATGGGGGATGAGGCAGAGGTGGTGGTGGGAGAGGATGGCACCACCACCGCTACCACCCCCTCAAGTACCACCGATGCCACCCCCTTTAAGTACCACCGCTGCCACCCCCTCAAGTACCACCGCTGCCGCCCCTGTCACGGTTACTTTGCTGAGTAACTAATTATCTTTCCAATGTAGTAACCGAGTTACTAACGCAATTACTTTTTGGGAGAAGTAATTTGTAACTTAACGAATTACCTTTTTAAAGTAAGATGACCAACACTGGTCCTGACATGCACTTTTCTTCCACCCATAAGGCATTTTCTGGGTGTCTTTGTTTTGCTCTATCTGGGCTCAGGGCCGCTGATAGGGCAGTACAACCAGCCCTGTTGTACCGGGCCCAGCCAGCAGGGGGGGCCCGAGCAGCTTTTAACTTCTAGCTAAAAAAAAAAAAAAAGCTAAATAACTATATTAACCCACACCCACTTGATTACTAAGGTATATAAGGAATATATATTAATTTCCTGGGCCCCATCAGGTTACCAGAGGGGCCCAGGAGGTGAAAGCAGAAGAGGGACTTTTTTTCCATTTTCGAGTGCAGGGATACAATGCCGAGCCGCATGCTGCTCTCAGTATACCTGCACAAACTAAAGTTCTGCCTGCTTACTATATGCCTCTCTGGCAGATGGATATTACTGTTATACGGCTCCCTTCTCTCAGTAAGTGCTGCAGCCTGAGGTGGCTAAGACAAACAGAACAGCAGGAGTAATCTGGGCAGCGGCAGTGGTGCACAGGCAAGTAGTCCCCTGCACAGACACACATTGACAGGTTACACAGGCTATTGTAGAATGTGCAGTCCCCAGACTTTCATTGTGTGCTCCTGGTCATTATGATGAGCAGAGAACAGCAAGTGCTGTATGGCTCCGTCAGTGTAACATGGCTGTGTGGTGCTGACTTTCCTGATATATGGCTGTACTGTGTGTTACAGACTATAACACAGAGCACAGCCATAACAAAGTCAGCACCACACAGTCATGTTACACTGACAGAGCCATACAGCACTTGCTGTGCTTTTATGATAATGACCATGAGCACATAGTGAGATGCTACTTTACACATGTGATGGGTAGGAGCAGTAAAAACACACAGCCAAGCTGCATTTTTACCACCCCCAAACCACTTCCCTTTGATAACCTTTCACCCAAGCTTTGCAATTACATCCTTTTTCATGCAGACCTGATGTAGGTTTAGGTTTACAGGTATGAATTGACTTCCTCCGTGTCCATTCAGGTGGAAAAAAAATGGAAAAGAACATCCTTTTCTATTTTTCCAGACCTAAATGTGACAGATCAGAGGTAACCTGATGTAAATGGACACAAGTCTGTGGTGTATGCAGACACAAACTGAACGGGCACAGATGTCAAACCACTGACATCTCTCCCATTCAGATGCAGTTATGATTGGTGGGGCGCTGTAAATGTTACATGTTCCAGCTCCTGCCACCAGTCCCCCAGATAAACCACCCCCCGTGACAGCTTGGAGGCAGGGGCGGAGCGAGGGGCGGGATTGTGGGCGAAGCCAGGGTGGGTTGTGGGCGGGGTCAAGAGGGGGCCCCATGATTTCTAACAGCGCCCCTGTCTGGGCTAATGGGCTTTGTCCTGAAATGACAAACGCCAGCACATTGCTTCCACTGAAGACAATACCCGTAACAAAAACACCCTGTGGAGAACAAAAATTCTAATCTAAGAACCTTTTTAAAAGTACCCACCACCGGAGCCTATGCTAGTATGTGCGACACCTGTCCACACTAAGCATGACAAAAAACAGGCTCTGGAAGAAAACATAACATTTCCAAAATGTACCACAAGAATATACACAATATACAGGGGGCAGCAGGGCAGAGCATGGGGGGGGGGGGGGGGGAGCAATGGCAAAGTATAGGAGTCAGCAGGTCAGAGCACATGGGGTCAGAAGGGCACACTACATGGGAAGCAGCAGGGCACATTATGGGGCACACCAGTGCACATTACAGGGGGGCGGCACGTAATGGGCTCATCACTGGGCACACAGTAGGTCACAGGGCAAATCATGGGGCACACAGTAAGGCACATCACATGGCACACAGCAAGGCACATCACAGGGCATGGGGTGCACAGGAGGGGCATATCATGGGGCACACAGGAGGGCACATCATGGGATACACAGCAGGGCACGGAGCACATCACAGGTCATGGGGCACACAGTAGGGTATATAACAGGGCACAATGCAGAACACAGGGCACACAGCAGAGTACATTGCTGCTGCGTCCCAGCACTGGGATCCTCCAGACTCAGCATGGTGTCTCTCAGGGCAGCCATCAGAAATTTTGGGGCCCCTTACACAGCTTTAGGCCTACCCCCCCTCCAGGGCCTGCCCACTGGCCATCCCACCAAATCCGCCCACTGAATGGAACTGCTCTGCAAACACCCTGCCACTGCGTGTAATGGTCTGGGATCCAAGGGGTTAAAGCAGTTGGTGAAAAGGCGATAAAATGCCTCCTCACCGCCTGCTTTAGCCCCTTGGTCGCTGTGTTGCACAAGATTGCAGGGTGCTTGCAAAACGGCCCCATTCACTTGAATGGTTCATGCTTGGCAGGTGATATACCTTTGCGACAGGGTGTATATTTCCTGTTGCAACAAGTGTACAGCCCTGGCCACTGTAGTGGGGTGCAGTTGGGGGGGTGGTAAAGACGCCGGCCCCTCCTCTCTTCCCTCCCATCCACCGCAGGTGCTTGTACATGACATCAAGGCTGGGACGGACGAGAAGAGTGCTGTGAGATGTCTTATTACAGCTGCTTCCCATGCTAGACTGCATGTGTTGCAGACTCTGCAGAACCTCTCATGGGGCCCCAATGGCCCAAGGCCCTCAGGCAGTACCCGAGAGCCCGATGCGTCTCAACGAACTGTAACTCCCCAGTGCCGGCAGCACTCATGCAGCCCCAGACCACGACACTCCCACCACCATGCTTGACTGTAGACAAGACAAACTTGTCTCTGGACTCCTTGCCTGGTTACCGCCACACACGCTTGACATCACCTGAACCAAATATGTTTATCTTGGTCTTATCAGACCACAGGACATGGTTCCAGTAATCCATGTCCTTAGTCTGCCTGTCTTTAGCAAACTGTGGGCTTTCTTGTGCATCATCTTAAGAGGCTTCCTTCTGGGACTACAGCCATGCAGACCAATTTGATGCAGTGTGCAGCGTATGGTCTGAGCATTGACAGGCCGACCCCCCCACCCCTTCAACCTCTGCAGCAATGCTGGCAGCACTCATATGTCTATTTCCTAAAGACAACCTCTGGATATGACGCTGAGAACGTGCACTCAACTTCTTTGGTCGACCATGGCGAGGCCTGTTCTGAGTGGAACCTGTCCTGTTAAACTGCATATATGGTCTTGGCCACCGTACTGCAGATCAGTTTCAGGGTCTTGGCAATCTTCCTATAGCCTAGCCCATCTTTATGTAGGGCAACAATTCTTTTTTTCAGATCCTCAGGGAGTTCTTTGCCATGAGGTGCCATGTTGAACTTCCAGTGACCAGAATGAGTAAGAGCGATAACACCAAATTCAACACACCTGCTCCCCATTCACACCTGAGACCTTGTAACACTAACGAGTCACATGACAACAGGGAGGGAAAATGGCTAATTGGGCCCAATTTGGATATTTTCACTTAGGGGTGTACTCACTTTTGTTGCCAGTGGTTTAGACATGAATGGCTGTGTGTTGGGTTATTTTGAGGGGACAGCAAATTTACACTGTTATACAAGCTGTACACTCACTACTTGTAGCAAAGTGTAATTTCTTCAGTGTTGTCACATGAAAAGTTATAATAAAATATTTACAAAAATGTGAGGGGTGTACTCACTTGTGAGATACTGTATAGGCATGATTGAAGTTATAATTACTAATGGAACTCACCTTTAAGTTGTTGCAGCTCCACATCCAAGCTTTCAATGTTGGAGTCACAAAACTCCAAGTTCTCAATAGTTTCTGCTCTCGTTTCCTCATCCTGCTCTTCATCCTCGAGCATCAAACAAAGCTCTTCTCGTGTTTTCCTGTAGATCTCCAATTCCTGTTCTACATCTTCAATCTTCAATAGCAAGAAAGGACAAGGCTGATCTTTGTCCATTTCTTCCAAGTCTTCTGCTGTGTCGGCTTCATCTGGAGCACTGGAAATTGAGAAACCATCATAAGGGCTTTCATTCAGTAAGGTTTCCTGTCTTTGTACTGGTCTTGGAGATGGAGTATTTCTTTGACTGCTTGGTGGGGGTAATGGAGCAGGTCTGGAAGGTTTCAGGGATTGAACCGGGGGTGTATTTTCCACATACTCCCTTCTATATGAATTCTGTCTTGGTGGAACTAAATATGATGTACTAGAACCTGGAGATGTATTAGCTCTGTGTTGAGGACGTGGAGGAGGAGGCCGCAGAGTTTTCCTCTTTTCAGATTTTTGCACCCTGGACTGCTGTGGAGACCCCCGGATAATGTCGGTTTCAGAGCTGAAATCCAGGATAGAAAAATGCCGGGAGACCTTACCATTACCATTCGTCTTTGGATTTGAGACGCTGTTTTCAAACTGAGAAAGCTGTTCGGAAAGCTTGGAGTCTAAATCAATCAAATCAGACCCACTGCTGCCTCTACGTTCATTATTAGCCGGGCTGTCCCGACTAGTTGGCCATGGAGTTGACCAAGAACTTCTGTTACCGTGCTTGTCTTTTGTGCTAGAAGAAGCTTTTGTCTTTTGCCTATGGTCCTCCACCCAGTGAACCAAGTCTTGAAGAGGAAGACTGTTTTTCCTATTCTTGTTTTTTGACCTTTCGTTGGTGTTGTTTTGAAGACGAATCTCTTCAGTCATCATAGAAAATGCCCTTTTAGAAAACCATTTTTCTTGTGACCCATTTGAAACGCATGACCTCTTCCTTCTGTCTTCATTCACCAATGAAGTTGAATTATGTTCTTTGGACCTTTGCACAACAGTTTGTGATGTTGGAGGACTGCATAATTTATTCTGTGGGCGAGGAGGTAGCTGGGGTTTTGAAGAAGCATGGTTTGCATCACATTCACTTCCATTGTTGCTTTTTACATAGAGTTCTTGACTTTGCCTTTTCTCCTGGACATCATTAGATGTGGACTGTGGACTGTCCTCTATGTGAACGTCCCAATAGTGGGGATCTGTTGCAGGTTGTTCATAGGATGAGGATATGTCAAGATAACTTATTGGAGTTTGCAAAACTGAATTTTTTTCAGATTCAATCAGTTGTTCCTCCTGAGAAGACTTTTCTGTAGTCTCAAATTTTACAAATCTGTAAGGGAAGATCCCCCTATTTCCATACAACTCACCCTCCAGCCACCCATCCTCCATTGTTTTAATAATACGAATTCTGTCTCCAACATCAAAGTCCAGTTCCCGTTGCTCCATAGCCTGGAACCTATAAAGGGCAATGGCAAAAGTACCATCTTCTTCTTCTTCTTCTTCCTCTGATATAATTTTATCCGTGTCCTTTTGATGTTCTATGTGGAACTGGGCTAGTTCCATGTCCTTATGACCAAACTCGTTTCTATCATTAGTGAATTGGACACTGTCCACAACTCGTAAAGGGTTCAAGACTTCCACAAAACCTTCTGGGAAAATTCCTCTTCTTCCATTCAGCTCCCCCTCAAACCAGCCGGGTTCTGGGACTCCAGTGATTATGATGAGGTCACCTTCCCGGAAATCTAGTTCCTCTTCCAGCTGTGCAGAAAGGCCCATTATTGCCCGGGCCTGCCCAATGGCATAACTCGGCAGCTCTATAGCCAGGTTCTGGCAAAGCTGGCGGCTTTTGGAGGACAGGAAGAATTCCTGGACACAGGAAAGGGGGAAGAACCCTCTGGAGCCCCAACAGTTCCTTCCTTGTAACCAACTTGAAGCCAGAGACCCTTCCAGCACCACCAGATCTCCTGGGAAAAATTGAAAATAGTAATGATTAGTACCTAATTGAAGTCAAACATAAAATACATACACAGCATTTATTAAAAGAAAACTAATGGTTTTGGGTAAATATTTGCTTGTAAAAGTGTACTGTATGTAAACCGTCAGATCATAAATATACAGTGCCTTGAAAAAGTATTCATACCCCTTTGAAATTTTCCACATTTTGTCATGTTACACCCAAAAACGTAAATGTATTTTATTGGGATTTTATGTGATAGACCAACACAAAGTGGCAGTTAGGGGTATCAGAGCCATTCCTCCACTGACACCAATGATGGGGCGCCATTCCTTCCACTGACACCAGTGATGGGGCGCCATTCCTTCCACTGTCACCAGTGATGGGGCGCCATTCCTTCCACTGTCACCAGTGATGGGGCGCCATTCCTTCCACTGACACCAGTGATGGGGCGCCATTCCTTCCACTGACACCAGTGATGGGGCGCCATTCCTTCCACTGACACCAGTGATGGGGCGCCATTCCTTCCACTGACACCAGTGATGGGGCGCCATTCCTTCCACTGACACCAGTGATGGGGCGCCATTCCTTCCACTGTCACCAGTGATGGGGCGCCATTCCTTCCACTGACACCAATGATGGGGCGCCATTCCTTCCACTGTCACCAGTGATGGGGCGCCATTCCTTCCACTGACACCAGTGATGGGGCGCCATTCCTTCCACTGACACCAGTGATGGGGCGCCATTCCTTCCACTGTCACCAGTGATGGGGCGCCATTCCTTCCACTGTCACCAGTGATGGGGCGCCATTCCTTCCACTGTCACCAGTGATGGGGCGCCATTCCTTCCACTGTCACCAGTGATGGGGCGCCATTCCTTCCACTGTCACCAGTGATGGGGCGCCATTCCTTCCACTGTCACCAGTGATGGGGCGCCATTCCTTCCACTGTCACCAGTGATGGGGCGCCATTCCTTCCACTGTCACCAGTGATGGGGCGCCATTCCTTCCACTGTCACCAGTGATGGGGCGCCATTCCTTCCACTGTCACCAGTGATGGGGCGCCATTCCTTCCACTGTCACCAGTGATGGGGCACCATTCCTTCCACTGACACCAGTGATGGGGCACTCGCCCCCCCCCGTCATTGGATTTGATTGACAGCAGCGAGAGCCAAATGTCTGCTCTGCTATCAATCTATCCACTCAAGAGCCGAGAATCCCGGGAGAGGAAGAGCGTGTCCCCACCGGATGAAGTTCCAGGGCTCAGGTAAGTAAAACGGGGGTGGCGGTCACTGCCAGGTGTTTTTTCACCTTAATGCGTAGGATGCATTAAGGTGAAAAAACACAAGGGTTTACAACCACTTTAAAGTAGAACTATAGGCAAAACTTTATTTTTTCCATTTTGGATAGAGTCAGTGAGGGTTATAACCCCTGTCACATTTATTTTTTTTCCACCATCTGTGTCCCATTGCAGAAATTCCCTTCACTTCCTGTCCAACAGCCAACACAGGAAGTGAGAGAAAATCCCTGAAAATTAAGGGAATCTCTTGGGGACCCCCCCAGGTCACCAGAACTAGTGTCCCCATTGGAAGATTTCCTCTCCATTACTTTTCTGGGGACAACCCAAAATTTGGGATTTTCTTTTACATTCACTTTCAATGATAAATGGTAAAAAGGACAAATGGAGAGGATGAACGGGGGGCACAGACAGCAATAAAAACTGACAGGTGTTCTAATACCTTTCTACTCTATCCAATACAAAAAAAAAAAAAAAAAAAAGTTTTGACTTTAACATTTACTAAAGCAATCAATGTGTATGGCAAAGGGTTGTAGCTTCTAATAGTTTTTTTTATCCTTTTCTGACATCCTATTTGTCCTCTGTGATGCTGGCCATACACTATACGAGAAATCGTTCAAACTTGTTTTCGAATAATGAACACTTGGCCATGAGAGCAAACGACTTTGCCATCATTGACCGAATTTTAAACGATAAATTGTTCAATGGACAGTTTTTTTAGTTTTTAGTTTTTTCACCCAAAGCCCATCAGCCTACAAAGCAGGCACTTACCATCACCAGCCTGGCTTTAATCTAGGGTACAGGCAGCTCAGTATCTAGGTTAATAGTAATTAGACTAGCTGTCAAGCAAAGTATTTAATTCATTTTGAATAAATAAATTCAACTAAATTGTGTTTTTTTTTTATATCTATGTCTGGGATGTTTTTATGAGATACAGAGATAACATTTCTCCATATACTCCAAATATAACAACAACCGCAATATACAAGAAGACAAAGTACAGTAAATCCTTTATCAGAATGGTGCGATAGAAAAGGTTACCCAAGGGCACCCCCTGCTGGTTAGGTCAAGGAACAACAATTCAGGTATTTTTATACAAAAACACACATACTGAAGCTTGAGTGTAGAATTGGTCACAATTATGCAAAGAAATCAGTTTCCAGGTTTTATTGGCAAAGCTTAATTGAACAAGCTGGAGGTTAGAAGCTGATTGGTTTCTATGTAGAAATGTGAACAATTTTGCACTCTTTAGCGTTAGTAAATTAACCCCAATATGTCAACAATAACTTTATAGCAACCTTTCTATACTTTTTTTTTTTTACCCTGGAGGAACCCTTTAAAAAAAAAAATAAAAAATAAATAAAAAAAAAAAACTGTTCAAGTTTCAGGAAGTCCTTGTTAAAAATAAATTTTATATACTGCTCTAGGGAAAATTTGCATGATCAGTAAGTTGTGTAAAGTTTAAAATCAAAATCATAATAATGTATCATCCCTAAAGTATTTGACACTCAAAAGCAGGTCACATTACAACACTCCCCTGCTCTGTATAACAAAATTAATCTTAATATAAAACCAATAGTAAAAAGTCAAACTACTACTGGTTACTACTGCTGGTCAGTGGATACGTGGCCCTTACATGAGGAGTAGAAATGCCCCTTTACATTGCTGCTCAGTATAGTGCCCCCCTACCTTGGTGAAATAAAGCAATGGCCCCTTACACAGATGGTCTATATTGTGCCCCCTTCCATTGGTGATAAGTGAAGCAGTGGCCTCTTACATGGATTGTCTGTATAGGGCCTCCATACCTTGGTGATGAGTGAAGCAATGGCCCCCTACACAGATGGTCCGTATAGTGCCCCCTTACCTTGGTGATAAGTGAAGTAGTGGCCCCTTACACAGATGGTCTATATAGTGCCCCCTTACCTTGGTAATAGGTGAATCAGTGGCCCCTTACATGGATGGTCTGTATAGGGCCCCCTTCCATTGGTGATAAGTGAAGTAATGGCCCCTTACACAGATGGTCTATATAGTGCCCCCTTACCTTGGTGATAAGTAAAGAAGTGGCCCCTTACACAGATGGTCTATATAGTGCCCCCTTACCTTGGTGATAGGTGAAGCAGTAGCCCCTTACATGGATGGTCAATATAGTGCCCCCTTACCTTGGTGATAGGGGACGCTAAGGTACTTTACACAGATTGTCTGTATAGGGCCCCCTTACCTTGGTGATAAGTAAAGCAGTGGCCCCTTACAAAGATGGTCAGTATAGGGCCCCCTTCCATTGGTGATAAGTGAAACAATGCCCCCCTGACACGGATGGTCAATATAGTGCCCCTTTACCTTAGTGATAAGAGAAGCAATGGCCCCTTACACTGATGGTCTGTATAGTGCCCCCTTACATTGGTGGCCATTGCAGAAGCTAGATAAAGCCGCTGGAGCCCTTTGTGTTCCCCCAGAGTACCACGAGCATGGGTTTTAGTTTGCCGTAGATCAGTGTCACGAGTTTCCATGGTGTGGACAGACTGGTCACCAGCATTATAACAAGCAGTGATGCTCTGGGGCCAGGGCACACAGTGTCACTCCCTGCTCTGGTGTTGGTGGCCAACCACACACAATGGTGATCTAAGGCAGGTGAAATGCAGGGCCGCCCCAAGCATTCAGGAGAGGATGGAAGTCTACCTTTCCCAGACCTGTGCCACCTCCTACCCTCTACGGTGCTGCTGGAGTCAAAAGGTAGGCCTCTGAAGTGAGGAAGGGAATGTGAGGGGATACACTGCGACTGGCATACTCTGATGTAAGGGGGGGGGGGGGGGGGACCTCTGATGTGAAGGTGGTTGTATCATTGTCCCAGGCTCAGGTTTCCCATTGATTGGGGGGTCTGGGGGGGGAAGTAGACTGAGTGGGGGGCACTCTGAAGTGAAGGAATGGGGTGATTGTGACAGGAAAGTAATTTCATCAAGGAGGTTGTACGTAATATTAAAAATGTTTACCTTTTTAGACTGGGGTGCCTCAAAATGTATTTTTCAAATTTTTGAACGGTGCCACGACCAGTGTTGGTCATCTTACTTTAAAAAAGTAATTAGTTAAGTAACAAATTCCTTCTCCCAAATAGTAATTGCGTTAGTAACTCAGTTACTACATTGGAAAAGTAATTAGTTACTCAGCAAAGTAACTGACTTTTTTTTAAATATTCTATACATGTAACTAAGGGGCGGGTCTAGTATTACTATAAGCAAGGGGCGCATTTATTATTATTGTTATATATGGTGTAACCAAGGGGCTGCTCTATTATTACTCTAACCAAGGGGCAGATCTGTTATAGCGTGTAAGCAAGTGGTGGGTCTATTATTATTATATAGTGTAAGGGGCGGATGGCTACAGAAGAGGGCGAATGTTAAATTAATGGGCAGAGCTCGATATATAACATAATAATAATAATAAATGCGCCCCTTGGTTACAGTAATACTAGACCCGCCCCTTAGTTACACGATGGACCAGGTGTCTCAAACTGGCGGCCCTCCAGCTGTTGCGAAACTACAAGTCCCATGAGGCATTGCAAGGCTGAAAGCTACATGCATGACTCCCACAGGCAGAGGCATGATGGGACTTGTAGTTTTGCAACAGCTGGAGGGCCACCAGTTTGAGACCCCTGCGATAGACGCCCCTTGCAGAGTAGCACGAGAATTGGGAGCGTGCGGCATCTCCTCGTACAATTACATGTTAACTGCACTTGTGTGGTGTAGAGTTCACTCAGAGCCGTTTAGGTTCGGCAATTTTCGGAAGCTCCGTAGTCCTTCTTACTGCACAAACGCTGCGCCTGCGCATTACAGGGGGGTCCTTATCCGATGGGGGAACTTTTTGGCAGGACACTGGAATTACACTACTGCCATCTAGTGGCGGTAGATGTAATTGCAGTAAGATTACTCGTTACCCTCTAAAGTAACTGCGTTAAGTAACTCAGTTTATTTTAACTCAGTTACTTACATCACTGGCCACGACTAAAAAAAAATATGTTATACACTGCTCTGGAGGAACCCTGGCTGGGATAGCCTACTCTATAGTAAAGGAAACAACCAACTTTATAAGGCTATCCTGAAGCCAAAAGTCGTTCCGCTGGGAAGTGTAATGAAATATCTAGAGATCACTGTGGTCCCATCTGCAGATTTTTCAGCCGTTTAAAAAAAAGAGGTCATCGCATAACGAAAGACTCCTCATATTTGGGCTGCCAAAAACAGAACAAAGACATTTTCTTGCCTTCTGGACCTCTACAAAGACTCCGAACACATGTCCATGAGCTGTGCCGTCCTCTACACTGGCATCAATTAACTTAGTAGTTTGTTAGGATTTGTTTACATGGTGGAAACGCTCCATAACAATGTTAACCAAACTGTGCCCCAAGGCTACCATTCTAGGTCCCCAGGGTGTGGCAATTCCAAACTTCCTTATGTTCATTATAGTGGTTATAAAACCTTACAGACAGTGCCTTGAAAAAGTATTCACACCCCTTGAAATTATCTACATTTTTTCATGTTGCAACCAAAAATGTAAATGTATTTTATTAGGATTTTATGTGATAGACCAACACAAAGTGGAACATAAAATTGTGAAGTGGAAGGAAAATGATAAATGGTTTTCAAAATTTTTTACAAATAAATATGT
The DNA here is from genome assembly GCA_028564925.1 of Lithobates sylvaticus. NCBI lineage: Eukaryota > Metazoa > Chordata > Amphibia > Anura > Ranidae > Lithobates > Lithobates sylvaticus. The sequence goes on along the minus strand of CM053036.1, from coordinate 40,909,000 downwards.
GAAAAGTGTGGGGTACATTTGTATGGCGCCCCCTGGAGTCAATACTTTGTAGAATCGCCTTTCACTGCAATTACAGTCTTGCCACAGATTCTCAATTGGATTTATGTCTGGGCCATTCTAACACATGAATATGCTTTGATCTAAACCATTCCATTGTAGCTCTGGCTGTATGTTTAGGGTTGTTGTCCTGCTGGAAGGTGAAACTCTGACAGTGTAGCGGCCCCACTGTGAGGGTGGAACAGCGGTGATGCGGGTGGTGAGAGATGATGTCATCTCTCTGCTCGCTCCGCCCCCGCAGGTGATATACAGAGATGAAACAAAATCCTCCTACATAAGTTGTATCTGTCCATCTGCAGCCTTCTCTTCTCTACATTCCTTCAGGTCAGGTTAACACTCATGCTGTGCGGGAAACCGCATGTACTTCACACAGGAAAATCGCAACACATTCCTGTGCGAATTACATTCAGTGTCTCTGGGGTGCGATTTGAGCCATGGATTTGTATGGCTCAAATCCCGCCGCATTCGCACCAAATGCGTACAAGGACCCTTGTTTTGTCAGCACCATCGCCTGCCATAAGATGCAGCTTGTCATTTGCCACATCACCTGCCACCATATGAAGATTGTCACTGGAGTGGTGGCAGCACAGGCGTGCGCATTAGTTCAGGAGGTAAGCCAGTAGTGGAGTAGTAGTGGGTAGTGAGCGTGGACGAGCGGTGATACAAACACTTTAAAATATCATAAGCTCAATGATTATGTGAAGATGTGATGTCATATGTGATGAATGGTGTAAGCCCAGACAAGAGAAAGATGCTGATGATACAAATGCTGGGGCCTGCTGCTGGAAATTGGCGGACAATGATGTTGGAGAAGGGGGATTTGATGGTGATAATATATGGTTACCTCTCTGCAGGCACAGCGCTCCCGGCTCATGGGAGGTGAAATCACTGATGGAGACATACAGTTTTTCTCCATGTTTCACAGATGGGATGTTCAGAGCTTCCACGAAACTGGCAGGAAATTGTCCTACAACCAAGGAAAGGACATTTTATTAAAAGTACAGCGAACATGAACTCAAAAAAAGTAAACATTTGCTACATTGTAGTGAACATTTGGGCCCCATTCATACAAAAAAAGAACACCTGCCACACACTAAACCACAGGCCTTTACTGTCCAGCACCTGTCAGTTCCGACTGCAGTGAGCCATATATACAAAATACTCTGAAGACAGAATATATTATTTTAGTATAAACACATTGTGAAGAATTACCTGTGATCCCTTCTTTATTTCCCACCAGCCAAAACTCGTCTATCACGCTGAGAATTTCAATGACGTCCCCAGCAAAGAGCGTCAGTTCCTCGGACACACTGGGGCAGAAGTCAAAGATTGCACGAACTACTGAGCCCTCCTCCATCTCTGCAAGAGACAGAAAAACACAATACTAAGTATAGTGATATTCTGGAACAGTCATACAGGTCATGTAATAGGAGGAGCACAGTGTGACATATGTACATACATGTGTGCTATACAGGACAGATATACGGCCTATCCACATCACATATAGTTGAGCCAAAATGAGCGCCAAGCAAATCTTAGGGGTATTACTTCCACTGCATGACAGATTAGAAACTACTTGGAAATAAGAGGATGACTCAGTTCCAGTGCCAAACCACAGTTCCTGCTGGTGAGAAGCTGCATTCCAGGCTGGTTGGACCCCATTGATCTGGTCTCAACAAAGGCTGAGAATTCTGGGAGCTGTGACATCACACATTGGTTCCCATAGCCCAGCCATTGTTGGCGCTCCCTACTCTCCCCTGCAGCAGCCGCTCACTGACACAGGGGAACCAAAGACGCAGAATCACATGGCTTGGACTGGAGCGGATTCAAAATAAGCAAGCACATCTTTTTTATTCATGTTCGGTAGAATAAGTAGGGAAAAGGGGAGGGAACATTAATAGAAAGTGTTCTTAGAAATACTCTTCTGTATGCCCCTCCCATATTAGTTCCACTTTGTAACGAAGTGTCCCACTTCTCCTCACCACCTGGTATAACCCATAATTGCAGCAGCAACGCACCACAACCACCTTGTCTGGGTTGAAGTGAAACAAAGCATTGAAACTGCAGCTCAACTGCGAGTTTTTAACACCCCCCCAACTGCAACTAAACAAGTCCTTTCTGTACATGCACATTAATCACATGCCGACCAGCCGCCACAGTGGTACTGCGGTAGAATGGCACGGCAAGGCGAAACGACGTTATGCAATGTCGCTTCGCCCTGTGGCCACTAGGGGCGCGTGCACCCGCTGCTCGCCCCCCGAGCCGATGCGAGTGCCCGGCAGTCACGATCACCGCCGGGCTCCCGCGATCGCCGCTGAGGCACGGAGAGCCGGGATCTGTGTGTGTAAACACACAGTTTCAGGTTCTCTGAGGGGAGAAGTGACAGATCGTCTGAACATACAGAGTATGAACAGTGATCTATCATCTTCCCTACACAGTCCCCTCCCCCCTTCAGTTAGGGAACACAATTAACCCCTTGATCGCCCCCTAGTGTTAACCCCTTCCCTGCCAGTGACATTTTTACAGTAATCAATGCATTTTTATAGCACTGATCGCTGTATAAATGCCAGTGGTCCCAAAAATGTGTCAAAATTGTCCGATGTGTCCGCCATAATGTCACAGTCCCGATAAATGAAAAAAAAAAAAACAAAAAAAAATTAATTGCAGATCGCCGCCATTACTAGTAAAAAAAAAATGTATAATAAAAATGCCATAAATCCCCCATTTTGTAGACGCTATAACTTTTGCGCAAACCAATCAATATATGCTTATTGCGATTTATATAATGGACAATATGTAGAAGAATACGTATCGGCTTCAACTGAGGAACAAAATAGTCTTTTTATATATTTATTTGTGGGGGATATTTATTATAGCAAAAAGTAAAAAAATATTGCATTTTTTTTTTCAAAATTGTCACTCTTTTTTTGTTTATAGCGCAAAAAATAAAAACCGCAGAGTTGATCAAATACCACCAAAAGAAAGCTCTATTTATGGGAAAAAAAGGACGTAAATTTTGTTTGGGTGCAACGTCGCCACGGCCACGCAATTGTCAGTTAAAGTGACGCAGTGCCGAACCGCAAAAAGTGCTCTGGTCAGGAAGTAGTAAAAAGTTAGTAAGTAAAATACTCCGGGGCTGAGGCGGTTAATGTGTACATAGGTGCGGATCGGACATTCTTCACTTTATAACATACATGTACAGGTCGTTGTGAGCGATCTACTGGTCAGTGAGTGCTTGTGCTAAGCCGACAGCTAGGAACAGGTCCCGGACGGTGCGGACAAGTCAGGGTGAGGATGTTGGACCGATCCGAGGAAGGAAATAGGAGGGAGAACCCTGGAGGATGCATTTTCCTGTCCGGTGTTATCAGCCAGAGACCAGTTACATCTACGGGAAGGGTTAAATCCAGCACATAAACACTGCAACCTAGAAAAAAAAAAAAATCCAAAAAAGGAAGAAAATATTCTCCCTATCTAAAGCAAATAATGTTTTAAATGTATTATTTTTAAACCGCTTGCCAACCAGCCGCCGCAGTTATACTGCGGCAAGCTGGCTCAGCTGCACAAATCGCCGCAGGTGTACGCCGGGCTCGTCTGTGGCTTTCTATGGGCGCGTGTGCGCCGATTGGCCAGCGGGGGGGGGGGGGGGGAGGCAATCAGCGGGTCAGGTGGACCTCTATGTCCACCGCCCGCCTGTGATTGCTCAGATCTGCTGCCTGCTCACTTCCTGGATTTACACAGACAAACCTCCAGCTCTGCAGCTCTCATTGGCCCTCTTATGACTTATCCCCCCTACCCTTCCTTGCAAACTCTAAGGAGATGTCATAAGCCTAGGGTAATGACCGAACAAGAAACAGGAAGTGGGCTGTAGAAGGTATTTACTGGCAGAAAAAAAAAAAAAGTTTTACTATCCAAAGTTAAAACAAAAAGAGGGCAGAAGATTTAATAGATGGAAAAAAAGTTCTGCTTTAAGGAAAACAAAATAAAGTTTTTTTTTTTTTTTTTTTTTTTTTTAAAATATATAAATTTATATATAAATATATATTATATATATATATATATATATATATATATATATATATACACACACACACACATCTATGCAACATGTTTAAAAAAAAGCAAACCTACTCAAAGCAACAAACACAATGTGAATAGAACACAGGGAATAATCACAGTAATTCTAGTCACCAGCACAAAGAGAGAGGGGGGGGGGGGGGGGCGCAGGCACCAATAAGAACCTGACAAGTGTTCTAATCCCTCACTATTCTATCCAGAATAAAAAACAGAAATGTTGTCGTTTTGTAAATCTATCAGACGAGGTCCCTCAAATACATTTAGCTGGGAAGCCTCTCTCAGTCCACGTGATTTGGTGCTCCTCTAGCTGTAGGGAGAGGACGGGTCACCAGATACCACATCTGGGAGGTCCGGCTCTCCGAACAATCTGCATCCTGGATCAAGGGCTCCATTCCAACCCAGATACAAGCCAGCCAAGCAGATTGGATGGGGTTTGTATAGTGAGACGTGTGTGTACAGATACACTTTTATATGTGTGCATGCATCAAACAGGCTTCAAATCATTTGGTCTCAGTGGTATTAAAGGGGTTGTAAACCTTCGTGTTTTTTCACCTTAATGCATCCTTGACCCGCCGTCTCTCTGCTAGGGGGTTCTCGGCTCTTGATTGGATTGATTGATAGCAGTGCAGCCATTGACTCCTGCTGCTGTCAATCAAATCCAATGACGCGGGCACAGGGGGGGCGGGGCTGAGTCATACATTCGGCGGCTATGGACGCCGAATGCTGGACTCAGGAGCACGCCCACAAGGCAACCCCCCCCCCCCCCTAGAGAACGCTTCTCCTAGGGGGTTATCAGATGTGGGGGAAGAGTGGTAAGAGCCGCCGAGGGACCACAGAAGAGCAGGTTTGGGGCCACTCTGTGCAAAACAAGCTGCACAGTGGAGGCAAGTATGATATGTTTGTTATTTATAAAAATAAACTAACCCTTACAATCACTTTAACCACTTGCCTACCAGGTACGAACACCCCCTTCCTGACCAGGCCATTTTTCAGCTTTCAGCGCTGTCGCATTTTGAATGACAATTGCGGTCATGCAATGATGTACCCAAATAAAATTTTTATCATTTTTTCCCCACAAATAGAGCTTTATTTTGGTGGTATTTGATCACCTCTGCGGTTTTTATTTCTTGCGCTATAAACAAATTAATAGGGAAGTTTGAAAAAACGCAATATTTTTTACTTTTTATTATAATAAATATCCCAATTTTTTTTTAAAACAAATTTTTTCCTCAGTTTAGACCGATATGTATTCTTCTACATATTTTTGGTAAAAAAAAAAAAAAAAAATCCCAATAAGCGTCTATTGATTGGTTTGCGCAAAAGTTATAGCGTCTACAAAATAGGGGATAGATTTATAGCATTTTTATTATTATTTATTTTTTACTAGTAATGGCGGCGATTTGCGATTTTTATCGTGACTGCGACATTGCGGCGGACATATCGGACACCTTTGACACATTTTTGGGACCATTCACATTTATACAGCGATCCGTGCTATAAAAATGCATTGATTACTGTAGAAATGTGACTGGCAGGGAAGGGGTTAACACTAGGGGGCGCTGCAGGGGTTAATATGTTCCCTATGTTAGTGATTCTAACTGTGGGGGGAGGGGACTGACTGGGGGAGGGGACCGATCGGTGTCCCTATGTACAAGGGACACACCATCAGTTTCCTCTCCTCTGACAGGACGTGGATCTGTGTGTTTACACACACAGATCCACATCCTGCTCAGTTACCGGGCAATCGCGGGTGCCTGGCGGACATCGCGGCCGCCGGGCACGCGCATCGGGTCCCCAGCTACGCGGCGCGCACTCGCCCCCTAGTGGCCAAAAAGCGAGCGCCGTCATATGACGGTGGCCCGCCACAAGTGCTGCACCGTCCCGCCACAAGTGCTGCACCGTCCCGCCATCATTTGACAGTGGGCGGTCAGCTACAGGTTAAATAAACAGAGGTCATCCAGCTAAAATAAGAAATCCAACACTGATTTATATTCTCTGATGGGGTGGAGAAGACAGTACACAGGGAAGTACACTGACTTAAAAGTCGCACAATTTTACCGTGCCAGTGTAAACTTGAGGTATATGGACCTAAACTCGCATGAAAGTCAGCACGAGTACAGGACTACTTTGAAGTCGGCACGACTTGAAGTCGCACATATATGAATGGTTATTGAAAATCATGGGGAACGACTTGTCATGCGACTTTGCAGTCCTAAGTCACACGTCAAGTCGCACAAGTGTGAAAGGGTCCCAAGTGGAAATATTTGGTGCAGCTGTGCATGGTAGCCAATCAGCTTCTAACTTAAAACCCAGAAGCTGATTGGTTTCTATGTAGAACTGCTTTTGCATGCACAGGTTTTAGTAAACCAACTCCATTGTATCAAGCATGTAGTCATCAAAAAGACGGTGATACAACATTTCATTACCTCAAAGTGACATAACATGTCATAATCCCAAACCAACACAACATACAAATAACCTCAACCCGACAACATCTCCTAACCTCAACCCGACGCAACATCTCCTAACCTCAACCCGACACAACATCTCCTAACCTCAACCCAACACAACATCTCCTAACCTCAACCCGACCCGACGCAACATCTCCTACCTTCAACCCGACACAACATCTCCTAACCTCAACCCGACACAACATCTCCTTACCTCAACCCGACACAACATCTCCTTACCTCAACCCGACACAACATCTCCTTACCTCAACCCGACACAACATCTCCTTACCTCAACCCGACACAACATCTCCTTACCTCAACCGACACAACATCTCCTTACCTCAACCCGACACAACAACTCCAAACCTCAACCCGACGCAACATCTCCTACCTTCAACCCGACACAACATCTCCTACCTTCAACCCGACACAACATCTCCTAACCTCAACCCAAGGCAACATCTCCTAACCTCAACCCGACGCAACATCTCCTTACCTCAACCCGACGCAACATCTCCTAACCTCAACCCGACGCAACATCTCCTAACCTCAACCCGACACAACATCTCCTAACCTCAACCCGACACAACATCTCCTAACCTCAACCCGACACATCATCCTCAAAGTGACGCAACATCTCCTAACCTCAAACCCACGCAACATCTCCTAACCTCAACCCGACACAACATCTCCTTACCTCAACCCGACACAACATCTCCTGACCTCAAACCCACGCAACATCTCCTAACCTCAACCCGACACATCATCCTCAAAGTGACGCAACATCTCCTAACCTCAAACCCACGCAACATCTCCTGACCTCAAACCCACGCAACATCTCCTGACCTCAAACCCACGCAACATCTCCTGACCTCAAACCCACGCAACATCTCCTAACCTCAAACCCACACAACATCCATCTCATAACCTAATACCCATGCAAAATTTTATGACCTCAAACCCACGCAACATCTCATAGCCTCAACCCGACACAACATCTCAAAACAAAACATTTCATAAGCGACAAGGATTTTCCTGAGGTCAAGTGGTTAATCAATACCTGCTGCATTACTTTTTAATGTATAAGGCGGCCTGTGATCTCGGCATTGCCTTCCATCTGTCTCCTTCACTAAAATATTCACACGCTCCTTCACCCAGGACTAGAAGGAGACACTCTGACAGAAAGGAATACCTTTATCTGATGGTGTCTGCCATCCCCTGATACCAACCACAACCTGCCAATCACACTCAGGGCTGGAAAAATCCCAACAGCCAATCTGTTTGAAGAGAACCCGTCAGACCAGAAATATAGAAGCTTTCGCAGCTTTATTCATTTTTAAAATTATGTACAGTGCTTTGCAAAAGTATTCACCCCTCTTGGCATTTTTCGTGTTTTGTTGCCTCACAGCCTGGAATTAACATGGATTTTTTGAGGATTTGCATCACTTAATTTACAGAACATGCCACAACTTTGAAGATGATATATATTTTTTTATTATTGTGAAGCAAACAAATAGGATAAAATAACAGAAAAAGTCTGTGCATAACTATTCACCCCCCTAAAGTCAATACTTTGTAGAGCCACCTTCTGCGGCTATCACAGCTCCAAGTCGCTATGGATAAGTCTCTATGAGCTTGTCACATCTTACCACTGGCATTTTTTGCCCATTCCTCCTTGCAAAACTGCTCCAGCTCCTTTTAAGTTGGATGTTTTGCACTTGTGAACAGCAAACTTTAAGTTTGAGCACAGATTTTCTGAACGCAATGGGGGTCGGTTTACTAAAGGAGTGGAGCAGATCCACTCTACAAAGTCACTTCTTGCACAGTGCTGTCTGAAAATGCTCAGATTTCAGGTATACAGGCATCTTCTTTTTTCTTTTTTTTTTTATTGATCTAGAAATGCAGCCCATTGTTTTCAATGTGGCTGTACACACATGAGTGTAAACATGCACTGTGCAAAGATCAGTAAATAAACAAATACATAAATCAGAGTTGCCGGTCAGTATTTTTTCATGTATACTCACAAATATGTGCAAGGTGACCAAAATAAATCTCTACTTGTAGGGAAAAAAAAAAGAAAAAAAAAGGTTGATTCAATTTTATTTGGGTACAGCGCCGCACGACCGCACAATTGTCAGTTAAAATAACGCAGTATCATTTCGCAAAAGAAAATGGCCTGGTCAGGAAGGGGGGTAATTCTTCCGGAGGTCAAGTCAAAAACAGGAGGAGGTCGCTCACTTGGCATAGGCACCATTTGTACATCCATGGATTCAAAGCATTCTCTGATTGGATGAGGTAGAGATAAGTGACGTCACCAGCCTGCCTCTCTACCTGTCAAATCAAAGAATGCTTTGCACTGCTCTTTCCAATATTTTTCCAACCTGAAATATTAACAAAGCGCATCCTTCTACAGTGTGTGCTTGTTTCAATTCAGAGCACTAAGTGCCATTTCTGTCTGCTGCATTGTTCATCTGCTATCAGCAGGAGTCACTTCTGATGAGTTTTCCAGACACCAAGAGGAAAAGAAAAGGTGACAGGGGAGGGACCTCCAGCTGATTGGCAACCTCAGCTTTGTTCCTGCGCAGGGGGTGTGTCCCTTCCCTCCAATCAGCTCTCCTCATTGATGTAACTTCAGCCCCCGCCTCCTGCTTTTCATAGTTGAGAGATACCGTGTAACTTCTGCACTTTGAATGGATGTAGGGAAAAGACGGCTGTAGATAAACAGGTACAACTTATGGAGGAGGATTTGTTTCAGCTGTGCAGCAGCTGAGGCCAGTCACTTCACTGTAAAATATAGATAAAAATAAATATATTATATATATATATATATATATATATATATATATATATATAATCATTTTATAAATTTTTTTATCTATATCTATTTATTAAATAAAAAAAGATTTTTTTTTTTCGAAATGGGCTTTTATTTGTTTATAGTGTAAAATATAAAAACCGCAGGAGGTGATCAAATTCCACCAAAAGAAAGCTCTATTTGTGGAGAATAAAAAAAGGACATAAATTTTATTTGGGTACACCATCGCATGACCGCGCAATTGTCAGTTAAAGTGACGCAGTGGTGTATCGCAAAAAATGGCCTGGTCATTAAGGGGGTAAATCCTTCCGGGGCTGAAGTGGTTAAGCTGGCCACATGCACTAGTAGATTTTAATTTTATATCTTTTGTTTTAAGAACATTCATTTGATTTTCTAATTATAGGGTGAGCTCAACGTTCATTTTTAACCACAGTGATGAGAACATTTCAAAGAAGCAGAATGTGAATTTTATTTTCGATAACTCAGTGTATGTGGTTTTCGTTTGATAGGGCCCATTTATTCCAAAATCAAATGTTTAAAAAACAAAACAAAAAAAAAACATAACAAAATGGAGAAGATAGGACGGGACTTTGGAGGCACCAAAAGACACTTGGAATTGGAACAATGAAGTTGAATTAAATAATTTATTGATACAAACATTTAAAATCCATATAAAATAGAAACATAATGCAAACAAGTAGTAATACATGTCAACAAGAATTATACATAATGTTATTCCTCAAAAAAAGCAGTGCTACAACACAATATCCCTACGCGTTTCAACTAAAGCAGTCTTCTTCAGGGAGTTCATTGCTGAGGAGTACATTAAATGGACACTAAAAGACTAATGTCAATCAGAAATACATTCCCTTGAAGCCAAGTTTGCTGTCCATTTATGATTTCCCTATTTATATTATGCAAGATATACCCACATTTTCAATGTTTAATGTATACATTTGAACATGATCTTGTAAAATGCATCTCCGATTGACCTTTGTGAACCGCTCCCAGTTTTCGGGCCCCCTCCCCCTGCCATCTCCCCGGGGCACGGGCTTCAAGTGCGATCTCTCATGGGCCCATCTGACTAGCCTTACGGACACTTCGCCCCCTCCTCGGTACAGTGGGTCCGGACCTCCTGCCACTACGCCTGGAGGCCATCCTCATAGCCGTGTTTTGGTAAATATGGTATTTTGGCAATGCATGCAATATTACATATATACTGTTTTCAACGCATGTTCTCTTTTATTATACTCTTTTGTAGAAGTCTTTGTATTACTATCCCCCCTGAAGAAGACCTCTACTATTAATGGTCAAAACGTGTCGGGGCTTTTTAGTATGACTATATATACACACCTATACCATACCATACTATAATGTGTTCATTGTACACCTATGTTTGAACTTCTATGATGTATATACAATAACTTCAGATACAGAGCTCATGTTTTAAACACAACTAATATTGTATGATATTTATTCAATAAAATATTTTTTTTATATCCATTCATGAAAATTTTTTGGCTGCAATACAAAACCCCATAGGGAAACCCTTACTTTTGTATCTCTGATTGACAATTGTCTTTTAGTGTCCATTAATGTACAACTCAGCAATGAACTCCCTGAAGAAGACTGCTTTAGTTGAAACGCGTAGGGATATTATTGTGTTGTAGCACTGCTTTTTTTTTTTTTTTTTTGAGAACTGACATTATGTATAATTCTTGTTGTTCACATGTATGGCTTACTACTTGTATGCACCACGTTTCTATTTTATATGGATTTTAAATGTTTGTATCAATAAATTCTTTAATTCAACTTCATTGTTCCAATTCCAAGGGTCTTTTGGTGCCTTCAAAGTCCCGTCCTATCGTCTCCATTTTGTGCTACCAATTATTGGGATGTGGCACCTTCCCGACACCTGGATAGTTTAGGCCTTTCTGATAAATATATTTTTCGATTTCAAACAAAACAGAACTTTGGATCAAATTTAATCAAGCTGCCGAATGTACAGAGAAGATTTGTACAAAATGTTCATACAAACGTTTAAAAAATGGTCTAGTCTATGTCCTGCTTTACACTTTAGAGCTGGAAAGCTGACACTGCGCCAGTGTACTGTTTGCCATCCTTATCAGCCGCCATGAATAGAGCCCAAATCAATTATTTACAGGTCACATCGGAGATGAACTCCGGCTCTGCCAGCACAGTAATAAGAAAGCCGAGCCTTAGTCGGGGCTAAAAATATAATCAAGGTGATGGGAAGTCCTCAGCAGGAAATGACAGGCGGGAGGAGCGCACACTGCCATGCTATTTTTATGTACATTTCTACAGGCGCACATGTACCATCGTTTGTTGGGCTAGGACCAGGGCACAAAAATCTATACCAACCAATCACCATTACAACATTAAAATATTATCAAAGAAAATCTCTTCCCTTGAAAAAAATTATCAAATGGGTATTGGCTCATCTTGCTTAATACACAATATATATAACACTATGGCCAAAGATAACATTTATAAAATTGTCACAGATATTTCCCATCTCAACGCGTTTCACACATCCATCTTCAAAACGGGAGAACAAAAAAGGAGAAGAGGCCATTAAAGTGTGACATAGTGATTTGTTGGCTGTTTGCCCTTATACAGGGGGTCCCCGACTTACGCCCGACCTACGAACAACCCCTACTTACGAACGGGACGCTGCCGGGACCCTCCGCCATTTTCTGGTGTTTTTCGCCGTCTTTTGGCCGTTCTGCGCATGCGCGGCCATACTGAGCGTCGGAAAATGCCGGAAATGTCCGTAATTTGCCGCGCATGCGCAGAACGGCATTAGACGGAACATCGGAAATGTCCGGAAATCTCCGTATTTGTCGGTCTGCGCATGCGCGGCCGACTTACGAACATTTCCGACTTCCGTACAGGCGGGCAGTCCCTAACGAGTTCGTAACTCGGGGACCCCCTGTATCCATATCTAGCCATACAGAAATGGGGGCCAAGTAGGAAGGAGCTCTGGGATATCAGAGGTGGTTGCGATTGGCACACACGCAGTCTGTATTTTATTGCTTTGTGTGCTCAGCTCATAGAATAAGATGCAGGAAAGCGTCTAAAACCAAAAAAGATGATACCTCAACAAAGGGGTCAGTTGAATGAATGATTTGTATAGCGCTGCAAATGCGAACTGAATCGCCTCAAGGCGCTTATGTGTGCCAAGGTGTTAAAAAGAGATCCTCCAGTGACTAACATGGTGGTGGAGCATTAAAGTAGACCTGTTCCTTTGCTCTTCATTGAGCAAGCACAGGTTTGCTTTAAATAAAAAAAAAAAAAAACGGACATGGCTGTATATATCCTTCTATATAGCTGTTGGGAGGGGAGCAAATTTTTGCACAAATATGCAAAGCAAATATGAAATATTTCAAATTCCATAAAGGATACTCTATGTACTCTGTGATCCATCAGCCTCCAGCTGATAAGAATCGAAAAAAATATTTTATATATATATATATATATATATATATATATATATATATATATATATATATATATATATATATATATATATATATATATATATATATACACACACACACACACACACACACACACACACACACACACACACACACACACACACACACACACACACAGTGCATTTTGAGGGCTGGGCGAGGACTGCATGTCACGGGGGTGAAGGGGCTCTGAGAACCGCCGGCAGCCTGGGCGGAATGGAGTCCTTCTCCCAGAAATCGCGGAGGGGAAGAGAGAGCCGCCCGGGTGTTCACAGCGCAGTGCGGGGAACACAGTGATAACAGCTTTCGTTTCACATTGCCGTGTTCCCCGGCGCTCGCTGTCAGATACAGCCCCGCCCCCTGGTCTCGGGACTTTGATAGACAGATCACGCGTCCAATCCCGGTGACGGGTGATCTGTCAAAGTCCCCCGGGCCAGGGGGCAGGGCTGTATACGACGTTGAGCGGCGGGAACACACAAATTGAAATGATATCACTGTGTTCCCTGCGCTGCGCTGTGACCATCCAGGGTCTCCTGTTCCTCTCCTCCCCTGCACAGGTAGGCATGGGATGCAAGGTGGACACGGGGCTGCAAGGTGGACACGGGGCTGCATGGTGGACACTAGGCACGGGGCTGCAAGGTGGACACGGGGCTGCATGGTGGGCACGGGCTGCGTGGTAAATGGTGGGCACAGGCTGCATGGTGGATAGTGGGCACAGGCTGCATTGGTGGGCACACGCAGGCTGCATTGGTGGGCATGGATAAAGTTGTTGTTAATATTTATTTTTATAACTTAATTCTGCATAAAACATTTAAGTGTCATTTAATGAGATAAATTTTGAGGCGTGTTTAGGGGCGGGTTGGGTGGGGCAACTGGTGGCGAGTAACCCTTGAGGCCTGGCTAGTAGCTCAGGACTTGAAATTTTTAGCCCTGTGTATGTATGTATGTATGTATGTATGTATGTATGTATGTATGTATGTATGTATGTATGTACATACACACACACCTCAGCATGAATGAGTACACCCCAACAGATTTGTCAGGAAACCTTTACTCTCCTTCCAGAATCAACATTTTCTATGGGGCACTATACTACAAAATACTCCCACAAATGCGGGCTATTGATTGCAAGCAAGATTTGGTAAGTTGGTAAAAAATGCCATAATGTACTGCAGACAGTGCCACCCATGCTGCCATTGGCAGCATGGGTGGCACTGTCTCTGCAGCACATTATGGCATTGGCGGCACTGTCTGCAGTACATTATGGCATTGGCGGCATTGGGTGGCACTGTCTGCAGCACATTATGGCATTGGGTGGCACTGGCTGCAGGCAGCACATACGTTATGGGCTGTAACGCATGTGCTGCCTGCAGAGACAGTGCCGCCAATGTCATAATGTATAGATGCTGCTGTTGTAGTAGTAGTAGTAGTAGATCATGAATCATCTCCCCCAAGCAAGCACACACACCAGTGTTAGCAAGGCCCCAGGAGTCGCTTTCTCTCTAATCCTGCTGCTGCCTGGACTGGAGTGTCAGTGTCACAAGCAATTTCAGTCAGTCTTTCAGCTGCTTCCTTCTTTTCTTCTGCCGCCGTCGTTCGCCTCACTGCTTCTTCTCTCAGGCAGTGGAGAACAGAGCAGAGCGCCAAGAGTGGAGGGAGAGGAATCACTCCGCAGCGCCAGGGAAGGCAATATGCAGGACGCTGGCCGGGACTTGAGCCAGCATGAGGAGGGGGCGTGGAAGAGACATTTTTCCATGCCCGAAATAGAAGAAAGATTTCCTCCCTGTCACCCACAAGAACACTGGTATGGAGTTACCAAAAATTTTAAAAAATAAATAAAAAAATGTAAAAGTCGGGGGTGGGTTGCGGGGGGATGGAGTGTTGGTTGGGGTTGTTCGGTCATGGCTGGAGGAATTTTTTTTTTTTTTCTGCATGCATTCATTCCCTGTTCAGGAAGCCCCCCTGCTGGCCGGGCCCGGTACAACAGGGCCAGTTGTACTGGCCTATCAGCGGCCCTGTCTAAGGCCCCTGTTGCACTTCTGAAGAACAACAGGGTGAAAGTGATTCAGTGGTCAAGTATGTCTTCTGATCTGAACCCAATCTCACAGCTATGGGGACTTCTGAAGAAAGCGGTTGAACATCACTCTCCATCCAGCATCCAGGCTCGTTCTTGAATATTGGAAAAAGATAGATGTTGCAATATGTCGCCGACTTGTTCATTCCATGCCTAGAAGACTTGGTGCCGTCCTTACAAATCATGGAGGTCTTACAAAATACTAGAAGTAGTCCTTTTTGTTGTGGGCTGAACCCCAGCCCTGTTTCTTGGGATAACCAGGTACCACAAATCTGATGAGAATACTCTCCTTTACTGACAGGTCAGACCCCTGGGGAACCTCGGCCCCCTTCAGACCCCAGGGGAACCTCGGCCCCCTTCAGACCCCAGGGGAACCTCGGCCCCCTTCAGACCCCAGGGGAACCTCGGCCCCCTTCAGACCCCAGGGGAACCTCGGCCCCCTTCAGACCCCAGGGGAACCTCGGCCCCCTTCAGACCCCAGGGGAACCTCGGCCCCCTTCAGACCCCAGGGGAACCTCGGCCCTTCAGACCCCAGGGTCAAGAGGCAGCCTTAGGCAAAGTCAAATGTAATGTAACTATGCAATACAGACCATACCTGGACTTCAGGTTTAAAGCATATCTAAACCCAAAAATATATACTGCAGCCTACTAGTCCTTAGATGTGGTAGCTCAGTTTGATTTTTTTTTTCCCCAGGCTAAAAGCATTTTCAGCAAGCACAGAAAATACCTATTGATCCTACCAGAAATGCAGTGTCCCTCTCACTTCCTGTGAGCTGACAAGACCACAAAAACAAGGTTATCTTCCTTCTGTAAAGTACTAGTCCCATCCATCCACCATGCAATGGAGAGGAACCAAGGCAGACATGTTTGATGTGCCGTCTGTGTAACAACCATGGCTTCCTCCATAAATACAATGGAGAAATTAGTGTAGCCACTCAGGGACAAGAAGTAAAAAGGAAAAAAACTAAAAAAATTTAGCTAACACATTTAAGGACGGTAAGCTGCAGTATATTACATTTTTGTTCTTGGGATTAGATATCCTTTAAGCATGATAGTTTGGAGTCTCTGCATTGCACGTTATAATTGGGCCTGCAGGCACATTCCAGTATACACACTGCATCCAAATAACATTGCAACACATACAATGTGCCATTTTATAGCAGTAATCAGAGAACTTTATAGAACACCTTGAGCGGTGCTTAGCTTCTTTACAGCAGAGAAGTCTTGGATGTGTATTGAGGCGTGCCTACTACAAAGAAAAAGATCACTTGAAAAGTCTTTATGAAAGGGTTCTTGATTAAGAGCGTCAGATACATCCAAAGTGTTTCAGGAGAAAGTCTCCCCCCTCTTCAAGGCTTGGACTTCACTAGAGGATGTAAGGCTTGATAGAGGCTGGATTCTCCAGACATCCATCGCTCAATCCTGAAGAAGGGGGAAGGCGCGTTCTCCTGAAATGCGTTGTATGCATCTGGATCGTAACTAATAAACATTTCCTGACTTTGTATTTTTAAATGCTATAATTGTGCTAGGTGCTCATCAATATACATCCAACAACTGATCGTATGTTGAATGATTCAAATTATTGTGATCAGAGAGAAAACAGCTTAGGACCAGGACAAGGTCTACATATACTTTCCTCACGCATCTACTTCCTTGAAGGAAAACACACCCTACTGTATATCCTTCGGAAACCAAATTCCCACTTCTATCAGTCCAGCGTTATCACACCCACATCACATGAGAAATTGATTAACTAGATGAAGAAGATGAACAGGGGGCGATACCAAAATCCCAATTTAATTGAAAGAAGAAAACCTTCTATGAAGGAGAGGGGAAAACAGGAGGCCACAAGCCTCGGGGATTTTTTGTTAATGGTATCTGGGTAGGTAAAATGTATAGGAATAAATGGAGATGTATATAAAAATAGAATTTTATTTTCCCAAAAGGGTTGAAAACAACAAGGACACAGGTAATACATCCATACTTTACAGACATATATGTTACATCAGACGAGAGTTTGTGTAGAGCTTCGCCATACTCGACATGTTTCACTCTATGGAGTTTCTTCAGGAGTTTGATAGGTTTAGCTCAAAAATATGCTGAAATAACAGAATCACATGAAAAAGTATCCTTTACAAGAAATTGTACAGGCAAGGTGTACATGTTCATACAAAGTATAGAGAACTTGGCTCAAACAGAATATACATCTAAATGACTGAGCAATTAGTACATTAATTTCATATTTAATACACATATAAATAGAACATAGGACATAGAAAGCAAAAGGGAGGCTGGAAAAATGAGACTGGGCAGAGCTTACCACAAATACTTGGATATATCTGAAGTATATCTGCATATGTTGACTATCGATTTCTTGTATAAAAACAAACAAATTTCGAAAACAGAGATGATATCACTTCCAGAATGCCACAGACAACATTGTGTCGCTTGCAGAGAGACACGCTACAAAATTCAAAAAAATGAATGAGGCTATAGATTGGTGCGATAAAGATTGTATGGTTCAAAACAATAAGGATTGAAATATGTCAAGTATAGGGTAAATAGAGGAAGGTACCTGGTATTCATTAAGGAGTATGCTGAAGGTTACTGAGCTTGTAAGCAAGTTCGGGGTTGGATGCAAGTATCTAACTGCATCATGTCCAAAAATTATTAGGGAATCGTCCAAAGGATTATCTGCAATATGCAGGGTGAGAAACACTCTGTTAATTGCTGGATATAAACTGCGTACCTCTGAGATATGTGAGAAGATACACACACATCTACAGAGTTTAAGTGAATGATAAGAGTAGTATAAGTGGTAAGTAAAGTTTGGTAAAGTCTTACCCCATTTAGTGATGAATATCAGTAACGAATTTGGCCGTTGAGTGGGGGCATATGCAGATATATCACCTCCTCGTGTGCTGGGAATTCCTGGCAGAGGTAGATTGGCAGGGGGAGCTGCCTTAAATGGCGGCTCTCCAACCCGGCGGCGTCTGACATCACCGCCGGGTCGCGGGCGCCAAAACGGCTACGTCCGGCCATGGGCGTCCGTAGATGGATACTGCGCATGCGTCGGCGGCGAACCTAGTCGCCGGCGCATGACGTCAGGCGGCGCGTCGCTGGGAGGCGACGTGTCGGCGGCCATCTTGGAGTGTCCGGTTTGCCCACACCTCTGATGAGAGGACATGGGCATAGCCGTCCACAGTGAAAGGAAACCTGTAGGCGGCGAGCGTAAGTCGCTGCTAGAGGGAAACCCTCAAAGGTGGATGGGGAACTTGTCCAATGGACCATGGGCGGACCAGGCCTTGGCGAGCCATATAGATGGGGGGGGCCCTCGCCAAGAGGCTGCAAAACTGGTCCCTGTTGCTATGCCGCAAAGAAAGCCACCCCCAGGGCGCCCGTGCAAGCGACTTAAGGCATGTAGCCGTGGACATTTCTATGGGGAGCATCTCTGTAAAAATGTAGTTCAAAAATATGGCAGTTCAAAAGGCCTTGCAAATAAAGAGAAAGGAAGTACCAAGTTAAAATATGTGACAAGTCTGCCCAGCCCTCCAGTCTTCCATCTGCTTTTAACAAAATAGAATTTAATGTTAGAGTCATCAATTCCATATCATATAAAATGACATAATACTTAAGTCTATTACAAATGGTGAGGCAAGACAACAGATAAAGGTAAAGGGAAGGAAAAAGGCAAGATGGGGGAAAGAAAATTATAATAATAATAATGAAAAAATAAATAAATAATTGTATTTTACCCTCATAGAGATCTAGAAATTGCATTTGATTAGAGAAATGATTTGTAGCTGAGGGCATCATTTAACCCTGGATAGATTGTAGCTTTTAAATCAAAGATCCAGCGGGCCTCGCGTTGAAGTAAGGTACGGTCATAGTTACCGCCTCTTTCACCTGGGGGTACATGCTCGAGTGCGAAAAAGTGCATTTTTTGATTGTCATGGGCATGGAATAGTCCCATATGACGGCTAATTGGGGTTTCCATCTTCTTTCCATGGACAAGGGTTACATGATCCCTTATACGATGGAAGAATGGACGTTTCGTTTTTCCTATGTAAAAAGCTGTACATTCGCATACCATAATATATACTATGCCAATGGATTGGCAATTAACAAGGAATTTTTGGTTTATAAATACGTTTATTTGGTAAAGTAATTTGTTTAGATGCATATATATAGCGACAGAAATTGCATTTGTGACAAGGTTTGGTTCCAACATTTTTTTTGATAGAGTTGGAACAGTTATCTTGAGTTGGAACATAATGGCTGTGTACAAGAGTGTCTCGAAGGGATTGGGATCTCCTGAAGGTTATTACCGGATGATCATCTATATGTTTAGAAACCAGCGGGTCCGCCTTCAGCAAATACCAGTATTTATGAAAGATTTTTCGCACACGAGCATGGTGTCCAGAGAAGCGGGTAATGATTCTGATGCCCGAATCATTTGTGGGGACTTTGTTTCCATGAATAAGTTTGGAACGATTTTGTTGCTTTGCTTTCAAATATGACTTCCTCAGACAAGTCTGAGTATAGCCACGATGTCGTAGGCGCTGCTGCAGCTTTTTGGCCTCCACTTTGAAGTCGGAGTCTTGACTGCAGTTTCGTTTGACCCTGAGATATTGCCCGTAGGGTATACTCGATACCAAAGGGCAATCTTTATCGCCCAATCTATAGCCTCATTCATTTTTTTGAATTTTGTAGCGTGTCTCTCTGCAAGCGACACAATGTTGTCTGTGGCATTCTGGAAGTGATATCATCTCTGTTTTCGAAATTTGTTTGTTTTTATACAAGAAATCGATAGTCAACATATGCAGATATATCCAAGTATTTGTGGTAAGCTCTGCCCAGTCTCATTTTTCCAGCCTCCCTTTTGCTTTCTATGTCCTATGTTCTATTTATATGTGTATTAAATATGAAATTAATGTACTAATTGCTCAGTCATTTAGATGTATATTCTGTTTGAGCCAAGTTCTCTATACTTTGTATGAACATGTACACCTTGCCTGTACAATTTCTTGTAAAGGATACTTTTTCATGTGATTCTGTTATTTCAGCATATTTTTGAGCTAAACCTATCAAACTCCTGAAGAAACTCCATAGAGTGAAACATGTCGAGTATGGCGAAGCTCTACACAAACTCTCGTCTGATGTAACATATATGTCTGTAAAGTATGGATGTATTACCTGTGTCCTTGTTGTTTTCAACCCTTTTGGGAAAATAAAATTCTATTTTTATATATACATCACCATTTATTCCTATACATTTTACCTACCCAGATACCATTAACAAAAAATCCCCGAGGCTTGTGGCCTCCTGTTTTCCCCTCTCCTTCATAGAAGGTTTTCTTCACCCACATCACATCTTTACAGTGCAGAAGAAATTTTATTGATCACAGCTCTTATTGGTGACCCATCATTGATTACAGATTTCTCATTGACCATTGCCCCTATGAGTGATTCTTCATTGATTACATGATCAGAGCACCCATGGGTATTTCTTCACTGATCACAGCCCCTACGAGTGATTCTTTATTGTTGCTTTTTTCTGGATATGTTTATATTTGGATATATAGTATACTTACTGTGTGTGTTTACTTTAGAGCAGGGGTCTCAAACTGGTGGCCCTCCAGCTGTTGCCTAACTACAGGTCCCATCATGCCTCTGCCTGTGGGAGTCACGCTTGTAACTGTCAGCCTTGCAATGCATCATGGGACTTGTAGTTTCTCAACAGCTGAAAGGCCACCAGTTTGAGACCCCTGCTTTAAAGAATCCTCCACTGTGCGATCCAAGGGCAACCCCCTGAAGAAGACCATACTGGTCGAAACATGTCAGTGCTGCTTGTCAAAATGCACAATTTTAGTACATCTATGTGGATTCACTGTACTGTATTATTCTATAGATGTTGAATGTTATTTGCACGTTTAATGTTCAGTTATGTCCCCTACTTAACTGAGGCACCATTTTATCTTTTTCAATAAATGTTTGTTTTATACTTTATTTATTTTGCATGATCATTTAATATTTGGGTGTCACAAAGTGCCAGTGCTCCTCACCATTTTCCTTTCCCATTGTAAACCATGTTGTACATTAATTGGGGCCGACACCCACCATTGGCATTTTTTGGCTGTATATGGGTTATTGAAGTAGTCAGATGAGTGACCCTCCATTGACCACAGCTCCGATGGGTGATCCTTCATTGATCACAGCTCCGACGGGTGAGCCTTCATTGATCACAGCTCCGACGGGTGAGCCTTCATTGATCACCGCTCCGACGGGAGAGCCTTCATTGATCACCGCTCCGACGGGAGAGCCTTCATTGATCACCGCTCCGACGGGAGAGCCTTCATTGATCACCGCTCCGACGGGAGAGCCTTCATCGATCACCGCTCCGACGGGTGAGCCTTCATCGGTCACCGCTCCGACGGGTGAGCCTTCATCGGTCACCGCTCCGACAGGTGAGCCTTCATCGATCACCGCTCCGAAGGGTGAGCCTTCATCGATCACCGCTCCGACGGGTGAGCCTTCATCGATCACTGCTCCGACGGGTGAGCCTTCATCGATCACTGCTCCGACGGGTGAGCCTTCATCGATCACCGATCCGAAGGGTGAGCCTTCATCGATCACCGATCCGAAGGGTGAGCCTTCATCGATCACTGCTCCGACGGGTGAGCCTTCATCGATCACCGCTCCGACGGGTGAGCCTTCATTGATCACCGCTCCGACGGGTGAGCCTTCATTGATCACCGCTCCGACGGGTGAGCCTTCATTGATCACTGCTCCGAAGGGTGAGCCTTCATTGATCACAGCACCGACGGGTGAGCCTTCATTGATCACTGCTCCGACGGGTGAGCCTTCATTGATCACAGCTCCGACGGGTGAGCCTTCATTGATCACCGCTCCGACGGGTGAGCCTTCATTGATCACCGCTCCGACGGGTGAGCCTTCATCGATCACTGCTCCGACGGGTAGTCCTTCGTTGATTACAGCACCTATGGATGATCCTTCATTGATAGGAGCTCTAATCAGTGAAGGGTCACCTATGGTTGAGCCATACTGGATACAATGGGGTTGATTTAGTAAAAGTAGTGAAATGAGGGTAGCCACCTTAGGACAGGAATTAAATGATCTGTAGGATCGCCAGGTAAAAATAAAACAGAAAAAAAAAAAAACACTCATAAAAAGAAAACGAATGCAGCCACCACGTCTAAGGTCTGGTAAGCTGCAATATAATACATTTATGGTTTTGGGTTAGGATACACACTAGGAACAAATACTCAGTTTCTAGCTGGAACGTGACTAGTCCTCTTTAATTAGCAGCAGAATGGGGAATTTGGTGCACATTTCAAAGTGCTCTCCTCAGCTTACCTCACTGAATAAATTACAGGCCTGTTCTTCTGGCAGAGGGAGATGTTGGGCGTTCACAGCTCAGCCCTGGAAAAGTAAATCCAGAGAACTTGGAGTTTCTGTATTCTGTCAGACACGGACAGGCCCCATACAGCTCACAACATGCCGAGGAATTTCCCATCTAGAGCTTGTCGTCTGTCCACATACAGCCCGGCATTTCACACCCCACTGCTCACAGCTCCAGGGCCCAAGGTCCATACAACCCCACAGCCTCTGTGTCCGACATCTAGTTCTGACCATCAGAACTAAGCCTTACAGAGTCAGTTAATTCAGTTCTAGTGGATGGTGGAGGGTTAAACCATCTGAAAGGGGCTCTGGCATACACCCCAACTGTTCCTCATTCGGAAGTCCCTCTTTCCTTCTCAATTGTCCCTCTTCTTTGTCTGATGTATAGAACTCAAAAAAAAAAAAAAAAGAAGAAGAGTACTATCTAAACAGGAACTTTAGGTATTATAATTAAAGCTCACATAGATATGAATGCAATGCATATTAGCACATTATGCCTTTACCTTGCATGTCCCTAAAACCGCTTTAAATCCCCTTTCTTCCCCATTCTGATGCTCGGTTGGAACTTTGGCAAGTCCTCTTCACCACGTCTAGATGCATTCAGTTGCTGCCATGCGATTGGCTGATCAATAATTTGTGTTCCCAAGCAAATGAACAGGTGTACCTAATAAAATGGCCAGTGAGCATATACAGTATATACTCGAGTATAAGCCGACCCGACTATAAGCCGAGGCACCTAATTTTACCACAAAAAAACTGTGAAAACGTATTGACTCGAGTATAAGCCTAGGGTGAGAAATGCACAACTACTGTAAGGCTGCTTTCACACTGGAGCGGTGGGGGGCGCTGGCGGTAAAGCGGCGCTATATTTAGCGCCGCTTTACCGGCGTTTTAGCGGCGCATTGCGGCCGCTCGCGGGGTGTTTTTACCCCCCACGAGCGGCCGAAAAGGGGTCAATACCGCCCGCAAACCACCGCTGCAGCGGCGTTTTGCGGGCGGGTTCGGCGCGCTCCCCCATTGTTTTCAATGGGACCGGGCGCTATAGGAGCGGTAAATATACCGCTCCTATAGCGAGCCAAAGATGCGGCTTGCAGGACATTTTTGAGCGTCCTGCAAGCGCACCGCTTCAGTGTGAAAGCCCTCGGGCTTTCACACTGAAGGAACAGCAACAGCTTTTTTGGGTCGGTTTGCAGGCGCTATTCTTAGCGTAATAACGCCTGCAAACCGCCCCAGTGTGAAAGCAGCCTAAGTGGAAAAGAGGGTCAACAATGCCCATTTGCAGCCTCACTGTGCCCATTTGCAGCCATAGGTCCCCCGAACTTCAAACTCTGTAGTTAAGGGTTCCTAGTTGCAGCCATAGGTCCCCCGTTCCTAGATGCCCCCTAACTGCAGCCAAAATGTGGGGTCTCTGGACCCAAAGGGTCCCAAAATTACATTGCTGCAGATGGACACAGTTGACCAAATTTGGGGCCCCGTATCTCGTGGTCACTTGGTGATAGGAACCCCATCTGATATATCATTGGATATCTTGAAGTGCTAGTTCTACTGGGTTTGCACACCAAATTTGGGGCTCCTAGCACAAAGTGTCCTCGAGATACGGGGCCCCAAATTCAGGTCAGAAAATGTCATTCTCTGCTGCAGAAAAGTGCTTGACTCCAGTATAAGCCGAGGGGGGCATTTTCAGCACAAAAAAACGTGCTGAAAAACTCGGCTTATACTCGAGTATATACGGTATTCTATGGAAAATATGACGTTATGGAATGCACTTTTATTAAAAATCATGCGTCTTGAAATTCAGATAACCTTATTGGTTATCTGAATTTCAAGACGCATGATTTTTAATAAAAGTGCATTCCATAACTACGTCATATTTTCCATAGAATACCGTATATACTCGAGTATAAGCCGAGTTTTTCAGCACCCTGATGAGAATTGAGATTTTCATAACCGAATCGCGTTGGGGCGTGCGTTGGCAGGATCAAAATGAAGGAAATTCCTTGTACAGAAGTCAGTACCTGCCTCTATCAGGGTTATCGCCGTTTCTGTGTCATATCCGGATTGCAATGTTACCAGAGCTCATATTTTTAAGCAACTATGTTGGTTTTTAATTTTTAAAACCATAAAATCACGGATTTTATAAAACATTTTGTATCGGTCTATTTTTAGCTGCATAAAAAAATCACTTTCTTGGAACTTCAGGTATTTTCCTTTTCTATAAATAATGTAGCTGTTGACTTTTGAGAAATCGGGTACTTCCCATTGGCCTGGGGTCCAAAGTTGTCTTCCCGCAGGTGTTTTTTATTGCTGCGGGTCCACGGCGCCGCCATCTTGGATATGGGAGCCAGCCACTTCCCACTGCGCCTGCTGCAGGGCAAGAGGGGGGGGCATAAGGGGAGGGGCGGGGCAAGAGGGGAAGGGGGCGGGGCAAGGGCTGACATCCTCACCTAGGCGAGAATTGTTGAAATTGAAGCAGGTACTGATTAAAAAAATAAAATAAAAATTTGTGCTTGTCTGCCCCCCCCCCCCCCCATGAAAAACTACAAGTCAGTTATAGGCTGGGGGGGGGGGGGGGGGGGAAGGAGCCAACCAGCGGTACTCTACTTATTAAGTGAAGTTCCACTTTAAGACCGGGTTCACACTTGTGCGATCACAGACATTGCAGGCGATTCGCACCACATTGCTGTGCAGATCACATACAATGTCTGTGCGATGCAAATTCAGCCATACAAACGGTTTTCTATTTTCAGCGCTGTTGCACTTTGAATGACAATTGCGCGGTCATACAACACTGTACCCAAATTATGTTTTTATCATTTTTTTCACACAAATAGAGCTTTCTTTTGGTGGTATTTATTCACTGCTGGGTTTTTTTTTTGTTTTTTTAGCAAAAAATAAATAAAATTAAAGAAAAAAAAAAAAAAAGAAGAAGGACAGAAAATGTAGAAAAAAAAATTATTAAAAAAATAAATAAATAAATAAAAAGTTCAATGGTTTGTTATGAAATTTGGAAAACAGGTAAATTTTCTCCTTCACTTATATACGCTGATGAGGCTGCACTGATGGGCGGCACAAATTGGCACTGATCATCACTGATGAGGCGGCACTAATGGGTGGCACTGATGGGCAGCACTGATAATCTACACTGGTGGGTGACACCGATAGGCGTCACTGATGGGCCTTGATTGGCAGCACTGGTGGGCATTGGTATGTGGCACTGGCAGTTGGCGCTGGTGGGGACTGATGAGGCAGCCGCGGCTCTCTGTGTGAGGGGGACTGATGTCCCTCTGACAGAAGCCTGTGATTGGCTTTTTTTTCCCCCCTCACGCTGACAGCATGTAAAAGGAAAAAAAAAATAAAAATACCGATCTTCTGTTTACATCACATGATCAGCTGTCATTGGCTGACAGCTGATCACGTGGTAAGGAGCCGGGATTAACCCCTTACTCCGTTCTGTAATCAGCTGAGTCTCATAGTTGGCCAGGCCGAAAAAAGACACAAGTCCATCCAGTTCAACCACAAAAAAAATAAATAAATAAAAAAACATCGTACAATCCTATATACCCCATTCCACATCATAGAGCCGATGATCACTGAGCGCACCGTGTGCGACCCGCAGGGACGTTCAGGCAGCTCATGCATTGGGCGGACGCCCATGGACGTCCTCCCGGCAATTAAGGCCCGCACTGTAATGGTCTTTCGGCTATAGCGCGGGCGGCAAGTAGTTAAATAAACACACAAGACCATTACAGCCTAAAGCCACTTAAATCTGATATTTTACATGGTACATTTTTGGCACCTTCAGCCTGGGTTCGCACTTGTATGATGCAGGAACCAGTGCGATTCCAGCGCCGGTGCCCGCATCGCTCCTCTCCCGCAGGCAGTTCACACTGCTCTCTGCGAACCGCTGCGGGTGTCAATACATTGTTAATGACACCCCCGGATTGGTCCACATATAGCAGTGCGAACTGTGAACTCGCACAGGAATCGGATCGCATGGGTGAGAACACTCATGCGATCTGATTTCAGTGGGGGGGGGGGGGGGGGGGGGGGTCCCTGCACCTTTTTTGTGTGAACTCAATGCGAGTTCAGCCGTGCAACTGTATGGCTGAACTCGCATTGCACAGACATCGCATGCGATTGGCCCCGCAGTGCGGGTGAGAATCACATGCGATGATGTCTGTGTTCTCACAAAATGTGAACCTAGGCTTAGAGTACCAAGACAGGGCTACACTGTAGGACGGAGCTGTGTGAATCCCAGGACTGGATGGCCAGAAATATAAATCCTTTGGCACATAAAACAGCCTCCGTCTATATATTTCATGTAGAGTTCCGCCTTAGGATGGGGAGCTGATAGGCAGCCAGCTATAGATTGTGTGTAATAACAGGTCAGCATGTCCTGATGGGCGGTCATGGGACCGGTATTGTTCAGGAATGCCAGGGAAGCTAAAAGGTTTGTGTCCTGGGGATAGGAGAGTAAACAGCGTGCAGGCGTGGACGCAGCGGGCACACAGTGCTGATGCTGAGAGATCCATTCAATCATTAGAAGCATCTGGTTGAGACAATGCCAGGCTTGTGCCCCCCCCCCCGCCCCCCACTCCCAGCACCTCTGCCAGGCCTTTGTTCCTGGCACTCAGATCTGTTACGCAGCCTCCTCCACACTCCATAAGGGTGCCAGTGTTACCCGGCACAGCCCGCTGCCAAAGAGGCACTGAATGGAGGGCAGGGAGGGAGATTGTGCCCAGGTATGCCTGGAATAACAAGTGACTGCGGGGGCCCCGGACGGACCTGATCCCATCATTATATAATATTCTCAGCATCTACTACCAGATTTCTAAACAGAAAACAGGCTCAACACAGCAGAAGAAAAAAAGATAAATAAATTCAAAAACTCCCCAATACCAAAACTCCACTTGTAATCCCAAAAACGTAAAGCCCCACTCTATTACACTATTTTTTGACAGTACCTCCGTTCCCACCCCGATCTACCCCGTCCTTTTTACCCCACTTACCTAGTGCGAGCCCGTATACCCACCTAAGTGCCCTGTCCAGGTCCTTTTGGCTTGGTTTACACCAGTGCGACTTGCGGCACATAAAGTCGTATGACAAGTCAAGCCCATTTATTTCAATGGCATCTCTTCCAATCTATACAACTCAAGTGGCAGAGTCTTCCAAAAAATAAATAAAAAAAAAGGTTCCTGCGCTACTCTGATGTGACCAAGCCCCTGGGCACACCAGTGCAACTTGCCATGCGATTTGATATGAATATTTGCTTTTCTAACACTGAACCGCCTCTCTGCCAATCAGGAGGCGCAGGTCTAATACTTGTCACTTGATTGGCTGAAAGGACAGGTGCTCCTATTGGACACCTAGCAGGAAGAAAGAAGAGAAGCATGGCGAACACAGCTAGCTGCCGTCACCCACTGCCTGACCCGCCACCAAGATGGGGTAAGCGCTGGTCAGACAGCGAGTAGGCAGGCGGGGGTGGTCACAGTGGCTGCATCTGATGGGGCACAGTGAGGCTGCATACGATGGGGCACAGTGAGGCTGCATACGATGGGGCACAGTGAGGCTGCATACGATGGGGCACAGTGAGGCTGCATACGATGGGGCACAGTGAGGCTGCATACGATGGGGCACAGTGAGGCTGCATACGATGGGGCACAGTGAGGCTGCATACGATGGGGCACAGTGAGGCTGCATACGATGGGGCACAGTGAGGCTGCATACGACGGGGCACAGTGAGGCTGCATACGATGGGGCACAGTGAGGCTGCATACGATGGGGCACAGTGAGGCTGCATACGATGGGGCACAGTGAGGCTGCATACGATGGGGCACAGTGAGGCTGCATACAATGTTTTTTTCAGAATTTTTCAATTTGTTTGTGCCCCCCCCCCCCCCCCCCCCAAAAAAAAAAAGAAAGAAAATTTGAGCGCCAGCTGCCACTGGTCGCACAGGTGTCTTCCAAGTAGCACCTGAAGTAGTAGTACTTTGAAATCTTGCTGTTAGAGTCCCATGAACTCTAATGTCGCATGAAAGTTGCAAGCAAGTCACACTGGAAGTCGCACAATAATGGGGTTGCACCAGTGTGAACCTGGCCTTACCACTGCTACCAGTTCTGATGCAAGGGACCGCTGATCCAGCACTGACATGCCACCCCCTTCTCTGTCCCGAGAGGACCCTGATGGCAGTCAGCCAAATCGCACGTGAACAGCATCTCAGAATGGGGCTTTAAGGGATTGTTTACACCTGCGGTTGAGGGGGTGGTAAAAACAGGCAGTTGAGCCATGGGTGATCTCCTTGTGCTCATTCTCATGCACAGCAGCAGATTTCCAACAGAAGGAGTGAGACCCACAATGAAAAGGCTGCAGCAGGTGTGGAGAGCCCGCATGTCCAGTGCACAGGGGACGGGGACAGAAGGTGGTGTACAGGAAAGGGCTTTCTAGGTCACCGATGTCACCAGAACTACCACAATACGGATTTCTTCACTCTGACTTTCAGTTTTACTATTGTTCTAATTTTACTGCTCTTTCCTGTGTATCCCAGGAGGAAGTGCAGAGCCCAGAACAACCAATCAGATTTCAGTCTCCTGCACTCAGCTCAGTTACAGGAAATGTTTTTTTTTTTTTTTGGGCAAACTAATTTTCCTAGTCTGAGATTATACAGGTGTGGTGAGCAGGACAGCCGGGATCCACATATATCAATGATGGAAACAACACACATTGCTTGCCTTACTATGGTCACACACTATACAATCCGATTGTACAATCTCCTTAAAAGTGTTACTAAACCCATAACAGTAAAATCAGTCTGTATATGCAGTAAAGCATGCTTGTTATACTCACTGTGGAACCTAAGGGGTTAATCCTCCACATTGTGTATAAAGGCTGTTTGATCCTGTCTTCTCTGATCCTCCCCTTTTTCCACTGTCCCCAATCAATCTGCTGATAGAACAGAGCCTTGGGGGCGCTCTGCACATGCTCAGTTTGGTGTGTATTGCTAGAGCGTTTTTTTTTTTTTTCTTGGGAGAGTGCATGTGATCAGCACAGGACCAATCAGCACTGTCCAGACAGAGGGTCAGGGGTCCTGCAGCCTCATAGGACAGTCAGAGCAGAATGAAAACTCCTCCTACAAGCTTGAACCACAAATTGATAGAAGTCACAAGACTGCTATATACTGCTGATGAGAAAAGGTATTTATCAGTTTATGTTTACTAAAATAAATTGCATTTCCATCTTCTATGGGAGACCAGATCTAGTGAATGTCGGGTACTGGGTTTAGTAACACTTTAGAGCAGGGATATGCAATTAGTTGCAAAACTACAAGTCCCATCATGCCTCTGCCTCTGGGTGTCATGCTTGTGGCTGTCAGAGTCTAGCTATGCCTCATGGGAGTTGTAGTTCTGCAACAGCTGGAGGTCCGCTAATTGCATATCTCTGCTTTAAAGGGTCACCATACATGTTACAATCTGACCATACAATCCCTGTACAATCAACCTTAGATTTATCAAATCTATGGAATAAGAGGACCTACCTATTCTACACAGTCAATTTGTATCCAATCAGGCAATCCCTTGTACTATTTCCACTTCAGCTCCGGAAGGTTTCTCCCCCTTCATGACCAGGCCATTTTTTGCGACTGCGTTTGTTTGACAATTGCGCGGTCGTTAAAATTGACGTCCTTTTTTCCCCCACAAATAGAGATTTCTTTTGGTGGTATTTGATCCCCTCTGCGTTTTTATTTTTTTGCGCTATAAACAAAAAAAAGACCGACAATAAAAAATATATATATATATATATATATATATATATATATATATATATATATATATATATATATATATATATATATATATATATATATATATATATATATATATATATATATATATATATATTTTTTTTTTTTTTTTTTGCTAGAAAACATCCAATAAAAAAAAAAAAAAAAAAAAATGTAAACAATCCGATTTCTTCATCAATTTAGGCCAAAATGTATTCCGCTACATATTTTTGGTAATAAAATGCCAATAAGCGTATATTGATTGGTTTGTGCAAAAAGTTATAGCGTCTACAAAATAGGGGATAGATTTTTGGAATTTTTATTTATGTTTTATTAGTAATGGGGGCGATCGGTGACTTATAGCGGGACTGCGATATTGTGATGGACAACTTGGACACTGACACTTTTTGGGGACCATTGACACTAATAGAGTGATCAGTGCTACAAATATGCACTGTCACTGTACTAATGGCACTAATGGCTGTGAAGGGGTTAACATCAGGGGCAATCAAAGGGTTAACTGTGTGCCTAGCAGGGCCGGTCCTACCATGGGTCCCGCTGGGTCCATTGGATCCAGCCGGCACTTTGAGAGGGGCGGCCACCCTGCTGCAGTAAATGTACGTAGGGCGGTCCTCATCTGGATATAGTTTTTTTTTTTAAAGCAGAAGTAAACCCATCGATTTAACAGTCTAAAAAAAAAAAAAGGCATGCCGGGAATGCTAACTGCACATTGGCTGTGCTCTCAACCAAACAGTCAAACCATCCAATGGCTGGTGTCATAACGGATCACATGTGCAGCACTGTGGCAGTTGAAGATTAAACAGAGGCAAAGATGGCAGCTTCCTTGGCTGAAAACGATAGAGGGGTTTACTTCCACTTTAAACCAGCTAAGGCAGCTCACGCAAAGCGCCTTCCCTGACTTGTTCATTCCCCAACTGGTTTATTCTCCGACTTAGTTGGGGCAGGCGGAACACTTTGGTGGGGGTGGGTCAGCCACGCCTCTTAACCTCTGGGGGACACGCCTTCTGACCTTTGGAGCAGGTCCCTATTCCAAGTCCTGACCTTGTTCTTCAAGGGAAAATTCTAACCTGAACCCTAAACCTAAGTCCATCCAACAGAGAGGCCCGTGTGAAAGGGGCCCAATTGGACAAGCCAAAAGGTAGAAGCTGATTGGTTATTATGCATAGCTGCACCAGATTCTGAATGCAAAAACATGTTTGCAGTGCCATTCATTGTTAACAGCACTTCAAATGTGGCAAGCAGGCATGCTTTTTGCAGCATGAAAAAAAAAAAAGTGCAGCAAAAAGACACAAGAGATACTTTGCCGTGTTTGTCACGTGTTGGGCAGCCCATTGAAAACACGCACAGAAAACCTCACTAGAAAACACTAGGCATGAATGGGGCCTTACCAGGCACTGATTGGGGTGTCTGCCCTTGTGGTCTGCTCCATAACTCCAGAGTCTCAAGCTCCGGGGATGGACACCCGGCGTGGATTGGGGCCTTACTGTGTATTCTAGGAAGACATCCATGATTCATAGAAATAACAGAAGGTCGGGGAGATGCTTGCGATGGAACAGATGTTGGAGGAAGAAGTGAGGACACCGAGTATGACTCATTCTCAGCTGGAGATTCCCCGATACAAAGTAACACTTTAAAGGGAAACTGCAGTCCACCCAGAACCCGTCTGGATCTTCTACCTTCTATGCAGATGTGACCTGACTGCAGCACTCAGGTTTTTCCTTCTATGCGTTTCCCTATTGTTATCAGAAAGGTTTTCCAACCCCACCTGAACGGTCTGTTTGTCCTGCTCTGCAATCCAAGTGATTTACTGAAAAACCCATTTTTTAATTAGAGCTGAAATGCAGGATAAGAACATATTACCTGAATACAAGAGCTATGTGTAGTAAGCCAGCATGAAACTCCTCCTTCGCTTTGTGTAGGAGTTTAGATACCGGTCACTGCTGTTCTGCCACCTTGTGCAGGGCGACGTGTCTGTAGGGTGACCACTTGTCTTGGATTACCCGGGACAGTCCCACATTTTGCAGGTCTGTCCCGGGTCCCAGGCACCTTCATTCCGGGACAATACAGTGTCCCGGAATGAAACGAACACAGCGAGCATTCCGGAATGCAGGGAACAAGGGCGGACTGAGCCTCCGATTTAATGGCCAAAAATAAGAAAATTTTAAATGAATTCATTACGATTTCATTTGGAGATTCGGATATATCTGAATCTCTGAATAACCAGAAAATCGTCTGAATTTGTATTTAGTCCAAAACTAATTGCACATGTCTATTTGGTGCATGCAACATGGGTTTTGTAGAGTTTTTATCCACAGGGGAGTATATTTAAATGGATGTTTTGTGCCTGGAGTTAAGCTTCAAATTGTATAAACTATATATTATTTTGCAAAATACAGGGAGCTTTCATGACTCTTTGTATGCAGGGCATGCTGGGATGTGCTGAGGAGCTAGCACAGGGAAGGCGAGTGTCTAGTGTTCTAGTTCAACTGGATGTCCCACCTCTAGCTCAATTACACTACATGACCACTACATCACCAAAAGTTTGTAGATACCTGGTCATCACACCACCAGTAAGAGCTTGTTGGATATCCTGTTTAAAAAATATGACTATTAATATGCAGCTGCCCCCCCCCCCCCTTTACTTGTGGCTATAACATCCTCACTCATCTGGGAAGGTTTCCACAAGATTGTGGAGTGTGTCTGTGGGATATGTGCCCATTTGTGAGGTCAGGTACTCATGCTGGAGGTCAGGTACTCATGCTGGAGGTCAGGTACTCATGCTGGAGGTCAGGTACTCATGCTGGAGGTCAGGTACTCATGCTGGAGGTCAGGTACTCATGCTGGAGGTCAGGTACTCATGCTGGAGGTCAGGTACTCATGCTGGAGGTCAGGTACTCATGCTGGAGGTCAGGTACTCATGCTGGAGGTCAGGTACTCATGCTGGAGGTCAGGTACTCATGCTGGAGGTCAGGTACTCATGCTGGAGGTCAGGTACTCATGCTGGAGGTCAGGTACTCATGCTGGAGGTCAGGTACTCATGCTGGAGGTCAGGTACTCATGCTGGAGGTCAGGTACTCATGCTGGAGGTCAGGTACTCATGCTGGAGGTCAGGTACTCATGCTGGAGGTCTGGTACTCATGCTGGAGGTCTGGTACTCATGCTGGAGGTCTGGTACTCATGCTGGAAGTCAGGTTAGCAGTCAACATTTAAAACCATCCCAAAGGTGTTTAGTAGGGTTGAGGTCAGGGCTCTGTACAGGCCATGCATGGTCCTCCACACCAAACTCATCAGACCATATACAGTATCACAGCTGTGTGTGTATAGAACAGAACAGCAGAGATCAAACTGCTGGCTATTCACAGCAAAGCAGTGGGTGGTAAGTGGAGAATTGCCCTAAGTTCACCACCTGCTGGCTACAAATGGTCATTTAAAAAGAAAGGGGGGGGGGTGAGGACAGGGTAGGTGTATACCTTGGATGAACCCTCCTTTAGAGAGCCAGAGCCTCCATTCTGAATCCTATTGGGAGATAACCTGAGGATATTTTTTTTAGTTTGGTACATAGAAAACAAATTAAATACAGAAAACGTGATTCTCTTTAGGAAAAAATCTTATTTCTTGGAGAGAAAAAAATAAAATCTCATCAGCCCAGTCAATGAACAAACCCTTGTTAAAACCCACATAAATCTGTTCTGTTAGTCGGGTGACAATAGGATATCTATGAACGAGCCATCTATGAGGACATGTGGGCGATGGAGGCAGCATGATGGCTAATCTGTCTGAATACATCACTCACTCCTCCATCCACTGAGGCAATTCCAAATCATTATACAACCGGAACTGGGAAATGTCGGAGACTCCTCTTCATAATGAAACATCACCATCAACGTCACCATAAGATGACATCATCACTAGAGTTGCCACTTCATCCCT
Organism: Lithobates sylvaticus; assembly: GCA_028564925.1. Lineage (NCBI taxonomy): Eukaryota > Metazoa > Chordata > Amphibia > Anura > Ranidae > Lithobates > Lithobates sylvaticus. The sequence continues at coordinate 40,874,876 of CM053036.1, read as the reverse complement.
TTAAATCCAAACACATATTAATCACACAGGTTCTGTGACTGATTAAGGTGGTAATTAAACTCACTTGTTGCCTTATCTGCATTTAATTAGCCTCAGAACCTATGTAATTCATATGTGTTCAGGTTTAAAGGGATGAGGTGGCAACCCTAATCATCACCACCACCATATGATCCCCATCACTATCATATAATCCCCATCACCATAAGATCACATCATTACCATAAAAGTCGTATATTCACACACCACACTTGGTTTAAGCGGGCTAATGACAAAAACCTGTAAAAATGGAAAAACAGAAGCAAAAAAAAATAAAAAAATCGATTAAAAAGTGGATGTAAACCCTCATATACCCAGTGAAGTGAACATCCTCAGATGATACACAGAGATGAAACAAATCTCCCTACATACGTTTTACATGTATATCTGCTGTCTTCAGCTTTATATACTGTTTAGAAAGTTCACGTCCTGTTAGAAATTTCTCTTCCCGATTCACCTGTGGGTGTGGATTCTTGCCATAAACTGCGAGACAGCCGATTGGAGGAAAGGCACACACCCCCACTCCGCAGAAAAAGGAAGAAACAATGCAGAGCTGTGCTGTGAATAGACCAACTCTCTGCTTATCTATTTAAAGCCCCCACCCGGACACAAATTTCAGCCTGCTTTTATTACAGTTGTCGGAAAACAGAACGGAGCAGGAGAAAGCTATGGGACTTAGGGCTTTGAAGAGAGATAAGAAAGACCAAAATTGGAGTGATATGGAGCATACATCGTATGGGATCTGGAGCATGCCTTCTATGAGGTCAATAGCAAACACACAACAAATTCTCCTGCGCTCGGGTGTCTAGTCTCTTGATTCGTGATCTAAATGGTTCCTCAAGGAAATGTCAAAAGTCTTGCAGCCCTCCTCTGAACAATGGGTGTTCATAAACACTGAGGAAACAAGAAAAAACAGAAGGGCGCACCGACCTTTGTGCATTACCACTAGAAGGCTTTATTAAAATAAATAAAACAGCAAATTTTCTACTCACAAGCGAGTACACGATAAAGGCAAATGTATAGATAGATAGATAGACACGTCCACTGCTTATGAACCTCCGACCTCAAATCATGGGTACCGTGAAGTTCTGATGCTTCCTCTATCGAATGGCTGACGAGACCATTGCCCACTTGTAGGCTCTGAGGAAAGGGGTGCTCCCCTGAAACGCGTCAGCCATTCGATAGAGGAAGCATCAGATCTTCACGGTACCCATGATTTGAGGTCGGAGGTTCATAAGCAGTGGACGTGTCTATCTATCTATACATTTGCCTTTATCGTGTACTCGCTTGTGAGTAGAAAATTTGCTGTTTTATTTATTTTAATAAAGCCTTTTAGTGGTAATGCACAAAGGTCGGTGCGCCCTTCTGTTTTTTCTTGTTTCTATGAGGTCAAACCTTTCAGTCTAATCCAGGTATTTTATTTTTTTTAAATCAGAAAGGTTTTTATTGAACATGTATAACAACAGCATCTTCCAGTGCACAAATACATAGATGAATTTTCTGTCCGTCATATATATATATATACATATACATCCTTTGCATGTTTGTCACACTTAAGTGTTTCGGAACATCAAACCAATTTAAACAATAGTCAAGGACAACACAAGTAAACACAAAATGCAAAAATTGATTGCCCCCCTTGTTAAAACATACTATAACTGTGGTTGTCCACACCTGAGTTCAATTTCTCTAGCCACACCCAGGCCTGATTATTGCCACACCTGTTCACAATCAAGGCATCACTTAAATAGGAGCTGCTTGACACAGTAAGGTCCACCAGAAGATCCTTAAAAGCTACACATCATGCCGAGACCCAAAGAAATTCAGGAACAATTGAGAAAGAAAGTAATTGAGATCTATCAGTCTGGAAAGGGTTATAAAGCCATTTCCAAAGCTTTGGGAATCCAGCGAACCACAGTGAGAGCCATTATCCACAAATGGCGAAGACATGGAACAGTGGTGAACCTTCCCAGGAGTGGCCGGCCGCCCAAAATTACCCCAAGAGCGCAGCGACGACTCATCCAAGAGGTCACAAAAGACCCCACAACAACGTCCAAGGAACTGCAGGCCTCACTTGCCTCAGTTAAGGTCAGCGTTCATGCCTCCACCATCAGGAAAAGACTGGGCAAAAATGGCCTGCATGGCAGAGTTCCAAGGAGAAAACCACTGCTGAGCAAAAAGAACATCAAAGCTCGTCTCAATTTCTCCACAACACATCTTGATGATCCCCAAGACTTTTGGGACAACATTCTGTGGACCGATGAGACAAAAGTGGAACTCTTTGGAAGGTTTGTGTCCAAGTAATCTGGCGTAGAAGGAACACTGCATTTCAGAAAAAGAACATTATACCAACAGTAAAATATGGTGGTGGTAGTGTGATGGTCTGGGGCTGTTTTGCTGCTTCAGGACCTGGAAGACTTGCCGTGATAAAAGGAACTATGAATTCTGCTGTCTACCAAGAGATCCTGAAGGAGAATGTCCGACCATCTGTTCGTGTACTCAAGCTGAAACGAACTTGGGTTCTGCAGCAGGACAATGATCCTAAACACACCAGCAAGTCCACCACCGAATGGCTGAAGAAAAACAAAATGAAGACTTTGGAGTGGCCTAGCCAAAGTCCTGACCTGAATCCTATTGAGATGTTGTGGTATGACCTTAAAAAGGCCGTTCATGCTCGAAAACCCTCTAATGTAACTGAATTAGGACAATTCTGCAAAGATGAGTGGGCCAAAATTCCTCCAGGACGCTGTAAAAGCCTCATTGCACGTTATCGCAAACGCTTGGTTGCAGTTGTTGCTGCTAAGGGTGGCCCAACCAGTTATTAGGTTTAGGGGGCAATCACTTTTTCACACAGGGCCATGATGGTTTGGATTTTTTTTCACCTTTAATAATAAACACCTTCATTTACAAATTGCATTTTGTGTTTACTTGTGTTGTCCTTGACTATTGTTTAAATTGGTTTGATGTTCCGAAACACTTAAGTGTGACAAACATGCAAAGGAACAGGAAATGAGGAAGGGGGCAAACACTTTTTCACACCACTATATATATATATATATATATATATATATATATATATATATATATATATATATATATATATATATATATATATATATATATATATATATATATATATATATACACATACACATACATATATACATACACACACACATACACGTATTACATTGCTACACATCTTTTTGCTCCAAATATCTGCATTTCCCCTCTCCAGCTCTCCGTTAACATAAACCTCCTCTTGCATAATATATATATATATATATATATATTATATACACACACACACACACACACACTATACATTTTCCCCTCTACGGACATTGTAGAAGTCGAGACATCACAAGTTCTCTCGGGCTTAAACCTGGTGTATCTAATCCAGGTATTTGCTCCCACTTCCGGCAAAAGCGTGCTGCAGAACCCGCAGTGAACTACGCCATGTCCGGTCCCTCCCCGGTCCCCCCTGCTGTCTTCTGGGAGACACACAGGTCCCAGAAGACAGCAGGGACCATTCAGAACACACAGAGCAACTCATGCATGCGCAGTAGGAAATAGGCTGTGAAGCCATAAGGCTTTGCTTCTTGATTCCCTTACTAAAGATGCCGGCGCCTCCACCCGGAGCCGAGGGACGGGTCGGCGTTGAGTGAGGACATCGCGGGTGCCCTGGACAGGTAAGTGTCCTCAACTTAAAAGTCAGCAGCTGCAGTATTTGTAGCTGTGGACTTAATCTGTTTTGCAGGTGGAACTCCACTTTAAATGGCAGTGATTGGTTCACTACCAGGAAGACATGGGACTTCGTTTGGGGGGGGGGGGGGGGGGGCTACATAAGTGACATGTACTAGCTGGAGATCAATTCTGCCCAAAATGGATCCCTCTAAATAAGACTTAAAGCCTAATTCCATAAAAATCCACCCTTGCATGGGGGACCCACGCACTCCAAGAGTTAATTGCTCATTATGTCTAGGGGTGGAGGATTAAGGAGAAAATACTTACCTTAGTCCTTGCTCCAACAGGCTCCCTCCAGTGCTGCAACCCGGGCCGGGGCCAGCATAAGGGTGCCAGCCACTTACTGTGGATTCAGATTTTTAAAATACCTGGCTGATCCCTAATGCTGCACCCTCTCTTCTAGCGGGTGCAGAGCGGTACATGGGCAGAGCTTGAGAGGGTCGCGGCCTCCCTGTCCAGCACTTTGTGTCCATCCTTGGATGAAGAGTGGAGGGGACACAGGTGGATTCCTCCTAGCGGGATCCGTGCCAGGGTAGAGGAACTGTGAAACCAAATTGCACCTTCACCTGTGTAGACAAAAATCCTTGCACCAGCCCTGGCTGTATCCGATTCTCTGCAACTCCTTGGGAGTCTTGTGACTGGCTCTGGGCAGTGGGCACACTACAGCCTTCAAAACGTACAATACAGAATTAGACCCCATACACACTAAATAACATTTGTTGTCTTTAGATTTACCGAAACCATGTGGTACAAGGGCCTATCTTAACCACTTCAGCCCCGGACCAATTTGCAGCCAAAAGGACCAGGCCCCTTTTTGCGATTCGGCACTGCGTCGCTTTAACTGACAATTGCGCTGTTATGCAAAGTGGCTCCCAAACAAAATTGGCGTCCTTTTTTTCCCACAAATAGAGCTTTCTTTTGGTGGTATTTGATCGCCCCTGCGATTTTAATTTTTTGCGCTATAAACAAAAATAGAACGACAATTTTGAAAAAAATTCAATATTTTTTACTTTTTGCTATAATAAATATATAAAAAAAAACATTTTTTTTCCTCAGTTTAGGCCGATACGTATTCTTCTACATATTTTTTGGTAAAAAAAAAAATCTCAATTAGCGATTGATTGGTTTGCGCAAAAGTTATAGCGTTTACAAAATAGGGGATAGTTTTTTTATAGCATTTTTATTAATATATTTTTTTTTTTTTTTTACTAGTAATGGCGGCGATCAGCGATTTTTATTGTGACTGCTACATTATGGCGGACACATCAGACATTTTTGACACATTTTTGGTACCATTGTCATTTATACAGAAATCAGTGCTATTTAAAAAAGGACTAAATCCTGTGTAAATGACAGTGGCAGTGAAGGAGTTAACCACTAGGGGGCGGGGAGGGGGTTAGTGTGACGTGTGTGGTTTTTTTTTTTACAGTAGGGGGCGTGGCTTTACGTCTGACGTCACTGATCGGCTTTCCCGATGACAGGGAACAGCCGATCAGTGACAGGCAGTGTAGGAAGTGCGGGGAGAGGTTTGTTTACACAGACCTCTCCCCGTTCTTTAGCTCTGTGACCCGATCGCGGGACACCAGCGGCGATCGGGTCCGCTGGTCCCGGAGCTCAGTCACGAGCGCGCCTTCTGGCGGCGCGCGCACGACCCACGGCTGGGCACTTAGAGGACGTACCGGTACATGCTTCTGCCCAGCCATGCCATTCTGTTGACGTAAATCTACAGGAGGCGGTCCTTAAGCGGTTAAGGAAACTCTTAAGGTTTGACCTCATATTATATGGTTTTGGTAAATCTAAAAAGGAAAAAAAAAAAAAAATCTATATTGTATAGTGTGTATCCAGCTTAAATGTCCCCTTATTGTATATGATGAAGCCAAGCTTAGAGTGGAGGAGGAGAGTGCTTGAGCCGGCCAGAGCAGGGTATAAAGTTCATCAAATAGCCTCTTCTGCAATCCCCTAGACATAATGAGAAATTACCCCTTGCAGTGCCCATTGAACCCCTATTCTCAGTCATTTCCTGTAGGTACTGGGTGTGGGGGGGGGGGGGGGGGGTGTCACGAACATGCAAATCAAATAAATAATTTTATGCGATTATGGAATATTAGTGGTCACCAAGGTGACTTTTGCAGTTTACATCATAGGGGTGGATTTAATAAAGGTAAATAGTCTGAGCATTTTTAAAGTCCTGTTGCACTCACTTTCCACAGAGCTTAGTAAAGGTGATAAAGCTCTGCTGATTTCCATCCAATCATGAGCAAGAAAAAAAGGAAGGTTTTTTAAATTTTCCTTGCACCAGATTGGGTATTGTTTACACATTTACAGTTCCTAAGAAAAATGAGTACAACTGCACTTGCAAAGTGCACCGTCTGCTTGACTTTGGTAAATCCACCCCATTGGTTTCATCAGCTTAGTGATCACCTGGTACTCTGGGGGGGCCGATATATAAAGCAGCAGCACGACCATAATCCCCGCTTCAATCACCGCCATACCGCTGTATTGTAAACTAAAATGTCATGGAGGTCTATTTCTAGAGTGCTGTATATAAATGTCCTTCCAGGAATAGCTCTCGGGAAGACAGTGTACCGGTTAGTGGCCGTGAACGGACTACAGACACAATGTACAGAGATGATACAACATACCATCGACCCTACAGAGCACACAGTTGATCTAAACTGATCAAGACCAAAAAGAAAACTACTATTAATGGACAGCTATTATATGATCTTTATAATAAAAATACACCATGTAGAAGTGATACAAAAATTAATACCAAAAAGTAAAAACAAAAACCATTGCAGACCATGTCTCCTCAATTAATTTATTATATATAGCCAAATTATATCTATCTATCTATCTATCTATCTATATATATATAGCCAAAATATAAAAAAAAAAAAAAAGGAGGGAAATCGGAAAAATAAAAAAGAAACGGTTAGCACCACCAGGAGGAATTTGTATACAAATAATCATCTCTAATGCCGGCCATACACTTGTGATGAAGTTCGGTGGGGAACGCAACGCGCAAGTGGAGCTTACCAGATGATGTCAACATGCTGAGAACCTGAAACCGGTAATCTCTGCAGAGCCATACTGGTGTCTCTTTCAATCGAGCCAAGTAAAATGTGTTTTTACTTGTGGAGAGCCGCATATTATTGATGTTGTTATGAATTGTTCTTACATGAGAGTGTTTAACTGTAATGAGGCGATTCTATTAAACATATATGGTGAGCACTAGGGACGATTTATTTTTGCGCTCTTGCTACCCGTGAAGCGGATTGGGAGTTAGTTGCATATTCTTTGCACCTTAACAACTGAACTTGGGAGGTAGATGGATACAGCTTAAACCCTGATAAAGCACTTACAGACCTACAAATTAGGGGATTGTTTGCAAGGTGAACACCTTGAGTGGTGCATAGAAGAGCACAAGTGGCGATCTGCTGCAGAAGAAGACTGGTTTATATTTGGACTCCTGGGGGTTTATTCACTAAAATTAGGATGTGCAAAATGTAGTGCAACTTTGCACAGAAACCAATCAGCTTCCAGGTTTATCACCAAAAGATTATTTGAACAAGCTGAAGTTAGAAGCCGACTGGCTGCCATGCACAACTGCACCAGATACTGAGTGCACAGTTTTAGTAGATCTACCCCTTGGGGTGTGCATTTACATATATTGTGGAAAGTACAGTGTGCAGAGCTCAGATGTCCACTACGCGCAGGGCGCAGAGTTCACAGGTAGGCTACGCGCAGGGCGCAGAGTTCACAGGTAGGCTACGCGCAGAGTTCACAGGTAGGCTACGCGCAGAGTTCACAGGTAGGCTACGCGCAGAGTTCACAGGTAGGCTACGCGCAGAGTTCACAGGTAGGCTACGCGCAGAGTTCACAGGTAGGCTACGCGCAGAGTTCACAGGTAGGCTACGCGCAGAGTTCACAGGTAGGCTACGCGCAGAGTTCACAGGTAGGCTACGCGCAGGGCGCAGAGTTCACAGGTAGGCTACGCGCAGGGCGCAGAGTTCACAGGTAGGCTACGCGCAGGGCGCAGAGTTCACAGGTAGGCTACGCGCAGGGCGCAGAGTTCACAGGTAGGCTACGCGCAGGGCGCAGAGTTCACAGGTAGGCTACGCGCAGGGCGCAGAGATCACAGGTAGGCTACGCGCAGGGCGCAGAGTTCACAGGTAGGCTACGCGCAGGGCGCAGAGTTCACAGGTAGGCTACGCGCAGGGCGCAGAGTTCACAGGTAGGCTACGCGCAGGGCGCAGAGTTCACAGGTAGGCTACGCGCAGGGCGCAGAGTTCACAGGTAGGCTACGCGCAGGGCGCAGAGTTCACAGGTAGGCTACGCGCAGGGCGCAGAGTTCACAGGTACGATACGCGCAGGGCGCAGAGTTCACAGGTAGGCTACGCGCAGGGCGCAGAGTTCACAGGTAGGCTACGCGCAGGGCGCAGAGTTCACAGGTAGGCTACGCGCAGGGCGCAGAGTTCACAGGTAGGCTACGCGCAGGGCGCAGAGTTCAGAGTTCAGAGTTTTGACACGTGTTCTAGAGACAGAAACAAGCAAGGGGTCATTTTTATTTTTCCTGGAGTTCAGCTTTAACTGCTTATTATTTCTATGGGTGCAGTGATAAGGTGTATTACCTTTCCTATTTATGGCTCTGGCAGCCTTCCTCAATCTGTGCAACCGGTCCCCAGAAACCGTCTCTCGAATGCACTGCCCGTCGCGTTGCACTCTACTGCATACAATGCAGGGCTAATAGTAGAAAATACAGAGGTTGACCTCTGCCTAAAAATGCAAGTTACCTGGCTACCTCTAGCATCATACCTGGAATGTAACAAGCAAGCAAGTAGAGCCGTCCTACACAATCCCCCACATCTGCCACAGGGGGAATTAATGTGGGTTCCATGCATCCCTGACTTCGCTTGTATCGGTGAGCCAGTCTCTTTATTTCTTTTCGCTAACTGTATAAACTGTGTACTACTTAATTTGCTGTATTTATAATATACTTATAAAGCCATGATATTTTTCAGATTATACTCCCGATGAAGCGGCCTTGACCGCGAAACCGGTTGAGGAACCGCCCCCAACGTTTGTTCACACCAATCGTGCGGGGAAACCCAACATAAATGGTGTCGATACATTAGTTGCGGAGTGGTTAACCAGATCTTAACAATTTATAAGTTGTTTAGATGTATATATTTTTTGTATATCAATTCTTTATTAAATATTTTTGTATATTTTTTTTTTACTTTGATCAGTCCACTCTTCAACCAATTCTTGTGGGTTTGGTGTTTTGAGATACAGTACCAGCAACTGTGCCTTTGACCCGATCACCCCCCGTTTTAGGGCTTCAGAGCATTTTATATACATAGGTGTGGTGGTAATTGGGATACCACTACTAACCTCATTCTGAAAATGCTAGGTGCTTGGCTGTCATGCTGACCCTTAGACACTCAAAGACCCAGTTCAAGGACACAGCTCAAAGACACAAGTCATCATGTACATAGGACACTTATGACATCATAGTTCTACCTTGGGACTGGTAGTGCACACTGGAACTTTCTAGCAGCCCTAACATACCATTGACTGAATGGCAACACATGGCCATTAAACAAACAGCACGGAGTGTTCTAATCTCCGCCACTGTATCCGAGGACCTACTGATGCTATCGGCACTGAAAATGGGACTGAGGCTAATAGAATGAGACAAGCCGGGACTAGATGAAAGACTGCTAATTTGTGTCAACTGGCACAAGTCAACCTCAATCACATTATATTATCACAGACATTTATATGCCTTTCTGAGCAACACTGACACTCCTGTATCAAAACTTGGAAAAAAAAAAAAAAAGTACCTGCTAAATGAAGTGTAGGGGTAGAGTGTGTGAGATGTGAGAGCGCAAAATAAAAGAAGAACACATGCCTAAAACAAGGAGACTAAAAAAAAAAAAAAAAAAATAGAACATGGCCCTGCAATATTGAGGCAGTGGGGAAGAATTGGAGAGCGCGAGCTGCAACGCGGAGGGGGAAAAAGAGCACGGGCCTGCAACGCGGAGGGAGAAAAAGAGCGCGGGCCTGCAACGCGGAGGGGGGAAAAAGAGCGCGGGCCTGCAACGCGGAGGGGGAAAAAGAGCGCGGGCCTGCAACGCGGAGGGGGAAAAAGAGCGCGGGCCTGCAACGCGGAGGGGGAAAAAGAGCGCGGGCCTGCAACGCGGAGGGGGAAAAAGAGCGCGGGCCTGCAACGCGGAGGGGGAAAAAAGAGCGCGGGCCTGCAACGCGGAGGGGGAAAAAAGAGCGCGGCCTGCAACGCGGAGGGGGAAAAAAGAGCGCGGGCCTGCAACGCGGAGGGGGAAAAAAGAGCGCGGCCTGCAACGCGGAGGGGGAAAAAAGAGCGCGGCCTGCAACGCGGAGGGGGAAAAAAAAGAGCGAGGGCCTGCAACGCGGAGGGGGAAAAAGAGCGAGGGCCTGCAACGCGGAGGGGGAAAAAAAAGAGCGCGGGCCTGCAACGCGGAGGGGGGAAAGAGCGCGGGCCTGCAACGCGGAGGGGGGGAGGGGGGAAAGAGCGCGGGCCTGCAACGCGGAGGGGGGAAAAAGAGCGCGGGCCTGCAACGCGGCGGGGGGAAAGAGCGCGGGCCTGCAACGCGGAGGGGGAAAAGAGCGCGGGCCTGCAACGCGGAGGGGGAAAAAAGAGCGCGGGCCTGCAACGCGGAGGGGGAAAAGCGCGTGGGCCTGCAACATGGAGAGAAAAATATAAATATGGTGTGGGGACTCAGAATCAGAAAGTGCAACTCGGAACCCAAAAGTATAATCCAAATTTCCACAGACAAGTGTCATGCGGTGTGGCACGTTGTACCTTGGTAAGAATTGGAACATTGAGGGCTATTCTAGCGGGAGAGGACAGTGGTTATTTCTTGCTGTATGGAATGGCAGTCACAATATGTTTATTACCCGGTAGCAGCAATAAATTTGCTGATAACACTTTCCATGATAAGGCTTCCTGGGTGATAATATTTGTCCTACACTGCCTGGAATATTTTACCCTGCCCTGCTGAGCTTTAGGCTGCATTCACACCTGAGCGTTTTGTCGCCTGAAGCTACAAAACGCTAGAGGTGAAAAAATACATTATTCTCTATGGAGATGGTTCACATCTCCACTCCAAAACGCCTGAAGCCGAACGCCTGAATCTCAAACAAGTTCTGGATCGGGCAGATTTGGGCGTTTTTCTTCTTTTTACATTGGTGACCTTTTGCTCTGCACAAAATCGCGGCAAAACGCGGTAAAAAACGCTGCAAAAAATGCCTGAAAAAGCTACACTCAGGTGTGAATGCAGCTTAAAAGGGTAACTTACCTTTACTAACTTTTGCTAAAAAACAAACAACAAAACAAAAACAAACAAACACACAACCCTATGCACAGTGTCCACAGTACATTAATATGCAATGCTCCATTGTAGAAAAACACTTTTTCAGCTGTTCATTCCATTGCCCTCTCCTGTCTATCCTGCAAATGGCAGGATGTAATAAACATTGGAAACTCACCCCACCCCACGGATGCGCAGTCCCTTTCTCTCTCTCTCACAGATCAGCGTTCTTATGCAAGGGACTGTATAATTGGAGGGAACGATCAGAATGTTCAGCCACACTTCCTCCAATCACATGTAAGGGGGGCATTCTTCCCACTGATCACCTACATAAGGGGGGGCATTCTTCCCACTGATCACCTACATAAGGGGGGGCATTCTTCCCACTGATCACCTACATAAGGGGGGGCATTCTTCCCACTGATCACCTACATAAGGGGGGGCATTTTTCCCACTGATCACCTACATAAGGGGGGCATTCTTCCCACTGGCCAGTAATGTAAGGGGGGGGGGGGCATTTTTCCCACTGGCCACTAATGTAAGGGGGGGGCATTCTTCCCACTGTCCACTAATGTAAGGCGGGGGCATTCTTCCCACTGTCCACTAATGTAAGGGGGGGGCATTCTTCCCACTGTCCACTAATGTAAGGGGGGGCATTCTTCCCACTGTCCACTAATGTAAGGGGGGGCATTCTTCCCACTGTCCACTAATGTAAGGGGGGGCATTCGTCCCACTGTCCACTAATGTAAGGGGGGGGGTGGGGGGGGGGGGCATTCTTCCCACTGGCCACTAATGTAAGGGGGGGGGGGCATTCTTCCCACTGGCCACTAATGTAAGGGGGGGCATTCTTCCCACTGGCCACTAATGTAAGGGGGGGCATTCTTCCCACTGGCCACTAATGTAAGGGGGGGCATTCTTCCCACTGGCCACTAATGTAAGGGGGGGGCATTCTTCCCACTGGCCACTAATGTAAGGGGGGGGCATTCTTCCCACTGGCCACTAATGTAAGGGGGGGGCATTCTTCCCACTGGCCACTAATGTAAGGGGGGGGGGCATTCTTCCCACTGGCCACTAATGTAAGGGGGGGGCATTCTTCCCACTGGCCACTAATGTAAGGGGGGGCATTCTTCCCACTGGCCACTAATGTAAGGGGGGGCATTCTTCCCACTGGCCACTAATGTAAGGGGGGGGCATTCTTCCCACTGGCCACTAATGTAAGGGGGGGCATTCTTCCCACTGCCCTAATGTAAGGGGGGGCATTCTTCCCACTGGCCACTAATGTAAGGGGGGGCATTCTTCCCACTGGCCACTAATGTAAGGGGGGGCATTCTTCCCACTGGCCACTAATGTAAAGGGGGGGCATTCTTCCCACTGGCCACTAATGTAAGGGGGGGCATTCTTCCCACTGGCCACTAATGTAAGGGGGGCATTCTTCCCACTGGCCACTAATGTAAGGGGGGCATTCTTCCCACTGGCCACTAATGTAAGGGGGGGCATTCTTCCCACTGGCCGCTAATGTAAGGGGGGGGGGGCATTCTTCCCACTGGCCACTAATGTAAGGGGGGGCATTCTTCCCACTGGCCGCTAATGTAAGGGGGGGGCATTCTTCCCACTGGCCACTAATGTAAGAAGGGGGGGCATTCTTCCCACTGGCCACTAATGTAAGGGGGGGCATTCTTCCCACTGGCCACTAATGTAAGGGGGGGCATTCTTCCCACTGGCCGCTAATGTAAGGGGGGGCATTCTTCCCACTGGCGGCTAATGTAAGGGGGGCATTTTTCCCACTGGCGGCTAATGTAAGGGGGGGGGCATTTTTCCCACTGGCCGCTAATGTAAGGGGGGGCATTCTTCCCACTGGCCGCTAATGTAAGGGGGGGCATTCTTCCTACTGGCCGCTAATGTAAGGGGCATTCTACTCCCTAACCACCAATGTAAGTGGGGCATTCTTCTCACTGACCACCAATGTAAGGTTCCCTGAAACCCGAAAATCATTTCAAGGGTTCCTCTGGGGGGAAAAAAGGCTACAAAAGGCTGGCCTAGAGATGCACTGTAAAGTGTATGCTCCAGAGTTATCATCCTATTGTTGCTTCCCTACCTGGTGAGTTACCGACCTACAACAAGCATGCAGCCAGTGAAGTCTGACATCCCAGGTCAGTAACTAAGAGTTATTGGTAGGATCAGCGAATCAGCATGAAGCTTGCAAAAATAATTCACAGGGAGGTAGCTCCCACCTTTGTACGCTCACATTTAAGAACTTGTAAGCAACACGGATGTGATCTATTATACCCAACACCCCCGGCTATCATGGCCAAGCTGCTCTTACAATCCAGCCGGCAGAGCAACGGATGTGCTATCCTTTTGTCACCCCTCTACAACCCTTCTAGAATGAGGCTGCTTATCTCGCAGAGAGGATCAGACACGTGCCTCTCTATTTTCATACACTGGATAGAACGAGACGTGGAGACTAATACCTTCCCCATCCCTGGAGGGAGGCCAGCAAAGCTTCATTAACTGGATTATGAAATACACTGTCACCCTTCATCTTCATTATATGTCTACTAGGGCCACGTCACAAAGAGTGTAGGCCGGTAATTCAATCATTAGATGGGATCTGTCCGCCATAATCCACAACCCTTCACCGGCCCACTAATGGTTCAATTATACTAGAATGGTGTCATATACTTAGCCAAAAATAAGCTGAATGGAGTTGAACTCCAGCCACAAAAAACAAACAAACATTCACTGAAATATATTCCTCAATTGCCACAAAGGATATAAACTCACCGGCCACTTTATTAGGCACACCCTGCTAGTACCGGGTTGGACCCCCCTTTTGCCCTCAGAACTGCCTTCATTCTTGGTGACATAGATACAACAAGGTGTTGGAAACGTTCCTCAGATTTTGGTTGACATGATAGCATCACAGAGTTGCTGCAGATTTGTCGGCTGCACATCCATGATGCAAATCTCCCATTCCACCACATTCCAAAGGTGCTCTATTGGATTGAGATCTGGTGAGTGTGGAGGCCATTGGAGTCCAGGGACCTCATTGTCATCTTCAAGAAACCAGTGAACTATCCTGCTGGAAGGAGCCATCAGAAGATGGGACACTGTAGTCATAAAGGGAGGGACATGGTCAGCAAAATACTCAGGTAGGCTTAAGTAAAGCTCAATTGGTACTAAGGGGGTACTAAGGTGCCCAAAGTGTGCCAAGAAAATCTCCCCCACACCATTACACCACCAGCCTGAACCGGTGATACAAGACAGAATGGATCCATGGCTTTCATGTTGTTTACTCCAAATTCTACCCGGCCATCTGAATGTTGCAGCTGAAATTGAGACTCATCAGACCAGGCAATGTTTTTCCAATCTTCTATTATCCAGTTTTGGTGAGCCTGTGCGAATTGTAGCCTCAATTTCCTGTTCTTAGCTGACCCGGTGTGGTCTTCTGCTCTTGTAGCCCATCTGCTTCAAGGTTCAATGTGTTGTGCATTCAGAGATGGTATTCTGCATACCTTGGTTGTAACGAGTGGTTATCCGAGTTACTGTTGTCTTTCTATCATCTCACACCAGTCTGCCCATTCTCCTCTGACATCAACAAGGCATTTTCATCCACACAACTGACGCTCACTGGATATTTTCTCTTTTTCGGACCATTCTCTGTAAATCCAAAAGATGGTTGTGTGTGAAAATCCCAGTAGATCAGCAGTTTTTTTAAATACTCAGACCAGCCCGTCTGGCACCAACAACCATGCCACGTCCAAAGTCACTTAAATCCCATTTCTTTCCCATTCTGGTGCTCGGTTCAAACTTCAGAAAGTCGTCTTCTGCCATGTGATTGGCCGATTAGCAATTTGTGTTACCAAGCAATTTAACAGGTGTATCTAATAAAGTGGCCGGTGAGCGTGAATCCGTTTTATGTGCAACACATTTCTTTGCGACCCTAGACATTACCTTTTAAAGTAGCATCATCACTGTGTTATACATAGTCTGCGCAAAGGCCCCACCCACTACAAGATGCTTGTAGAAAAAAACTACACAAGGGGCAGAGACAAGACCAGTCGCCCTGAACAAGGAGAGAGAGCAGCAGTGAGCGGTCTTTAATATGGGGAGTATCAGTACAAAGCACACCAAGATTCAATAACCAATACACATGACTTGTATTTAGACAATACTTTTTGGAGTTCAGAATCGAGCATGATCTAGGGGGCAGATTGTTAATGTTCCAGCTAGTTCTGTACTAACACGCCTAGCAGTGGCGACCCATCCATTAGGGGAACTGCCCCCCTAATCTACATGCGGGGAGCCGGGCGCATGGACCCCAATGGGCTCTAATTGGCTTCAAAAAAAGGGTGGGCTTGGGGCACAGAGTACTGCGCTTTGATCCCACCCAGTTGTGTGACAATAGCAAATATTCGCTATTGTCTTCCAAGGTCTGCGGGTACCTCAACTGGGGCCACATTGGCTAACGTCTGCACGTATCTCCACTGGGACCACATTGGCTAACATCTGCAGGTACCTCAACTGGGCCACATCAGCCAACATCTCCAGGAATCTCAACTGGGCCACATCAGCCAACATCTCCAGGAATCTCAAATGGGCCACATTGGCCAATCTTTTGAGGCATCTAAACTGGGGACACATCTGTAGGTATCTCAACTGGGGCCTCATCTGCCAACGTCTGCAGGTGCCTTAACCAGGACCACATCCAATATAAAAACAGCTGCAATGAAGAAAGAAGGCCAAAGGCTTTGATGCTAAAGAAGGCATTAATTGTAGTCTGTCGTAACATGTTTGACTACCTAGGCTTCATAAAATTATGTAGGCTACTATAAAGGGAAGGAATATATATATATATATATATATATATATATATATATATATATATATATATATATATATATATATATTAATATATATATATATATAAATAAATAAATTAGGTGTGACCTCCTACCTCCTCTTATGTGCTGTGTCACCTCTGCTTAGCAGTAACCTTCAGTAACTGTTAAATGTGCACATGTGACAGTTATAAGTTGTTCTGTACTAGACAAATGAAACGAGAAGTATTCTCACAAGCTATATACGATAATGGCAAACAGGAACTAGAGAAAGAGGAAAAGGGAAAATACTGAAAAATTATGTATAACCTGACAAGTTAGGAAAAATAGGAGAGCAAGGAAATTGCCCAGAGCACCACAATCTGTCAGGTTGGACTTTCTTGTTGCTCCCCAAGCCCTATGGCATAGAAGTCATGGATTCTTTACATTGCATTGATGAGAGCCAACAAGCCTGAAACAGCTGTTTGCAGTTCGAACTGAATGGCTCCTTAATCCCAGGCTATATCTGTACAGTAAACTGAGGTTCTGGAAGTTATAGTTGGCCAGAAGGACATGAAGAAATGACCTGCATGCCTCCACTTACCATCGTAAAAACTAAGAATAAATCGTATTTTTTGGATCTGCGATGGAATAGGACATAATAGGAAGGCTCTGCTGTGCTCTGCACCAGTGAAAATGTATTCAACCTTCGTGTTGCCCATTGATTTCGGCCAATAGAAAAAAAACGTATACATCAAAAACCTTCATCTAGAGAACCCTTAGCCCCCGTTCACACCGAAGTGACTTGTCATGCGATTTGACAGTTCCATATCGCATGACAAGTCGCACCCCATATCGCTGCGGCTCATTATGAAAAAGGTTCCTGCACTACTTTTTACTGATTTCGTTGTGACTTGCATGGTCCAGTTTTCTCCACCAGGGTCCAAGACTCCTTCCTGGCCCCTTAAGGCAATTAAATATTCCCTGGATCAACAGTCTAGGGCAGTGATGGAGAACCTTGGCACCCCAGATGTTTTGGAACTACATTTCCCATGATGTGCAACTACGCTGCAGTGTAGTTGAGCATCATGGGAAATGTAGTTCCAAAACATCTGGGGTGCCAAGGTTCGCCATCACTGGTCTAGGGCAATGATTCTCAGCTGGGGTTTCTTGGGCAATAGTGGATTGATCTCCTTCCTACACTGATAACCAATGGATGTGGGCAATTATTTTTTACTGACCACCAACATAAAAAAGGGACAATGTTCAACCCCCGGCCCACCAACGCAAGGGGACAATGTTCAACCGCTGGCCACCAACGCAAAAGAGACAAAGTTCCACTGGCCACCAACGCAAAAGAGACAAAGTTCCACTGGCAACCAACGCAAAAGAGACAAAGTTCCACTGGCCACCAACGCAAAAGAGACAAAGTTCCACTGGCCACCAACGCAAAAGAGACAAAGTTCCACTGGCCACCAACGCAAAAGAGACAAAGTTCCACTGGCAACCAACGCAAAAGAGACAAAGTTCCACTGGCAACCAACGCAAAAGAGACAAAGTTCCACTGGCAACCAACGCAAAAGAGACAAAGTTCCACTGGCAACCAACGCAAAAGAGACAAAGTTCCACTGGCAACCAACGCAAGGGGACAAAGTTCCACTGGCAACCAACGCAAGGGGACAAAGTTCCACTGGCAACCAACGCAAGGGGACAAAGTTCCACTGGCAACCAACGCAAGGGGACAAAGTTCCACTGGCAACCAACGCAAGGGGACAAAGTTCCACTGGCAACCAACGCAACGGGACAAAGTTCCACTGGCAACCAACGCAACGGGACAAAGTTCCACTGGCAACCAACGCAAGGGGACAAAGTTCCACTGGTCACCAACGCAAGGGGACAAAGTTCCACTGGTCACCAACGCAAGGGGACAAAGTTCCACTGGTCACCAACGCAAGGGGACAAAGTTCCACTGGTCACCAACGCAAGGGGACAAAGTTCCACTGGCCACCAACGCAAGGGGACAAAGTTCCACTGGCCACCAACGCAAGGGGACAAAGTTCCACTGGCCACCAACGCAAAAAAGACAAAGTTCCACTGGCCACCAACGCAAAAGAGACAAAGTTCCACTGGCAACCAACGCAAGGGGACAAAGTTCCACTGGCCACCAACGCAAGGGGACAAAGTTCCACTGGCCACCAACGCAAGGGGACAAAGTTCCACTGGTCACCAACGCAAGGGGACAAAGTTCCACTGGCCACCAACGCAAGGGGACAAAGTTCCACTGGCCACCAACGCAAGGGGACAAAGTTCCACTGGCCACCAACGCAAAAGAGACAAAGTTCCACTGGCCACCAACGCAAAAGAGACAAAGTTCCACTGGCCACCAACGCAAAAGAGACAAAGTTCCACTGGCCACCAACGCAAAAGAGACAAAGTTCCACTGGCCACCAACGCAAAAGAGACAAAGTTCCACTGGCCACCAACGCAAAAGAGACAAAGTTCCACTGGCCACCAACGCAAAAGAGACAAAGTTCCACTGGCCACCAACGCAAAAGAGACAAAGTTCCACTGGCCACCAACGCAAAAGAGACAAAGTTCCACTGGCCACCAACGCAAAAGAGACAAAGTTCCACTGGCCACCAACGCAAAAGAGACAAAGTTCCACTGGCCACCAACGCAAAAGAGACAAAGTTCCACTGGCCACCAACGCAAAAGAGACAAAGTTCCACTGGCCACCAACGCAAAAGAAACAAAAATCCACTGGCCACCAACGCAAAAGAAACAAAGTTCCCATGGCCACAACGCAAAATGTTCCACTGGCCACCAACGCAAGGGGACAAAGTTCCACTGGCCACCAACGCAAGGGGACAAAGTTACACTGGCCACCAATGCAAGGGGACAAAGTTCCACTTGCCACCAACGCAAGGGGACAAAGTTCCACTGGTCACCAACGCAAGGGGACAAAGTTCCACTGGCCACCAACGCAAGGGGACAAAGTTCCACTGACCACCAATGCAAAAGGACACTTCTACACTGACTAATAATTTGTTATAATAAACAGTTTTTATTGGCTGCCTTTCTTTTCTGCAGTTATTTATTTCAAGAATATTACTGGAAATAATTTTGTAGGTTGGTAACAAGATAAATGTGGGCGAAGCGGCTATAACCTGGCATTCGTTCTTATCAGAAAAATGCTGCAACTCCAGCCCCTTACTCCTGGTACAATTGACCAATCCCATCACAGAGGAGAAGTATTTCAGTTATTCCTGGCCATCATGCATGTCAGATCTGGAGTGGATCCAACATATGAACTCTTCCTGGATGAAACTACAGAGGGAACAATATCCCAGTGTTTGTAAATCAAATTCTTCTTCTGTTTAATACCTAAAAGAATAGTTCAGCAGAACAAACACCGATCAATTCTGCGTTTAGGACGGGGCCCTTCCTCTTACAGGGGATAGGTTGTGCTTTGTTATGTATCTGAATGGGATGGTCCACGGTGAGGATTCATTTTATACCTTTGTCTGGCTCACACTTTCATTTACATTGAATGTAGGAGTAATCCCTTACGTTGGTGGTCAGTGTAGGAGTAATCCCTCACGTTGGTGGTCAGTGTAGGAGTAATCCCTTACGTTGGTGGTCAGTGTAGGAGTAATCCCTCACGTTGGTGGTCAGTGTAGGAGAAATCCCTCACGTTGGTGGTCAGTGTAGGAGAAATCCCTCACGTTGGTGGTCAGTGTAGGAGAAATCCCTCACGTTGGTGGTCAGTGTAGGAGAAATCCCTCACG
>CM053036.1:40807630-40852630 GCA_028564925.1 Lithobates sylvaticus | reverse complement strand
TTTCTTGTTAAAAAAAAAAAAAAAAAAATAGTATATGGAGTACAGACTGTACAGCTGATAACAATGTATCATTCCCCATGCTCTCCACCCCCCAGGGCTCTCTGACCCCCTCCTGGGCTCTCAGGTCCCCCCCATCCCAAAACTCTCCATCCCCCCCCAGTGCTACACCACCCAGCTCTCTGACCCCTTCCCTGGCTCTCAGGTCCCCCCCATGTGCTCTCTCCACCCCCCCAGTGCTCTCTGACCCCTCCCTGGGCTCTCAGGTCCCCCCCCCATGTGCTCTCCATCCCCCCCAGTGCTCTCTGACCCTTTCCCTGGGCTCTCAGGACCCCCCATGTGCTCTCCATCCCCCCCCAGTGCTCTCTGACCCCTTTCCTGGGCTTCTCAGGTCCCCCCATGTGCTCTCCATGCTCCCCCCCCCCAGTGCTCTCTGACCCCTTCCCTGGGCTCTCAGGTCCCCCCCATGTGCTCTCCACCCCCAGTGCTTTCCAGCCCCCCCCCCAGTGCTCTCAGCTCCCCCCATGCTCTCAGGCTTCCCCATGCTCTCCACCCCCCAGTGCTCTTTGACCCCCTCCCTGGGCTCTCAGGTCCCCCCTATGTGCTCTCCACCCCCCAGTGCTCTCTGATCCCTTCCCTGGGCTCTCAGGGCCCCCCCATGTGCTCTCCACCCCCAGTGCTCTCTGACCCCCCTCCCTGGGCTCTCAGGTCCCCCCCATGTGCTCTCCACCCCCCCCCAGTGCTCTCTGACCCCTTCCCTGGGCTCTCAGGTCCCCCCATGTGCTCTCGACCCCCCAGTGCTTTCCAGCCCCCTTTCCCCCAGTGCTCTCAGGCTTCCCCATGCTCTCCACCCCCCAGGGCTCTCTGACCCCCTCCCTGGGCTCTCAGGTCCCCCCCATGTGCTCTCCACCCCCCCCCAGTGCTCTCTGACCCCTTCCCTGGGCTCTCAGGTCCCCCCCATGTGCTCTCCACCCCCAGTGCTTTCCAGCCCCCCCCCCCAGTGCTCTCTGCTCCCCCTGTGCTCTCAGGCTTCCCCATGCTCTCCACCCCCCAGTGCTCTTTGACCCCCTCCCTGGGCTCTCAGGTCCCCCCTATGTGCTCTCCACCCCCCCCAGTGCTCTCTGATCTCTTCCCTGGGCTCTCAGGCCCCCCCTATGTGTTCTCCACCCCCCTGTGCTCTCTGATCCCTTCCCTGGGCTCTCAGGTCCCCCCCATGTGCTCTCCACCTCCAGTGCTCTCTGACCCCCTCCCTGGGCTCTCAGGTCCCCCCCATGTGCTCTCCATACCCCCCCCAGTGCTCTCTGACCCCTTCCCTGGGCTCTCAGGTCCCCCCATGTGCTCTCCACCCCAGTGCTTTCCAGGCCCCTCCCCCAGTGCTCTCAGGCTTCCCCATGCTCTTCACCCCCCCAGTGCTCTTTGACCCCCTCCCTGGGCTCTCAGGTCCCCCCTATGTGCTCTCCACCCCCCCAGTGCTCTCTGATCCCTTCCCTGGGCTCTCAGGTCCCCCCTATGTGCTCTCCACCCCCCCCCCCCCCAGTGCTCTCTGACCCCCTCTCTGGGCTCTCAGGTCCCCCCTTCTATGTTATTATCAGGAAGGGGAGATCAGGAAACAAACTTTCGCTGATCTCCCTTTCTAAACCAGGGGTCTCCAAACACCGGCCCGCGGGCCACATCCGGCCCGCTTGTGCCTTTTCCCTGGCCCGCGGCTCACTCAGACTCATAGCATTGCCGTTCTGCTGCCATTAAAAGCAGCAGATCGGAAGTATGATTGACAGGTCCCGCAAACAAAGCCGCTCCCCCACACCCTCCCATGCTGCTTTGCTGAGGATTGGCTGCTGGGACTGCCTGTCATAGCAACCAATGACGTCTTCAGCACGGCACCTCCCGGCGTCCCGCCCGATGTTTGTATGAGAGATCCTTCCACGTGTGTAGCAGCTGGGCGGGAGTCGGGAGGTGCAGGAGAGCTGCTCAAGGCAAGAGACAAATGGCAAATGTACTTGATGATGGGGAGACTGCTGGGGACACTGATAGTGGAGAGACTGCTGGGGACACTGATAGTGAGTGCTGGGGAGACTGATGTGGGGAGACTGCTGTGGATGGAGACTGCTGGGGATGAGTGGAGGAGACTGCTGGGGACGCTGATGCTGGGGGTGGGGACACTGATGGGGACGCTGATGGACTGATGATGGTGGGGAGACTGCTGGGGACACTGATGATTGACTGCTGATGGACGCTGAGTGGAGGAGACTGCTGGGGACACTGATGGTGGGGAGACTGCTGGGGACGCTGATAGTGGTGGGAGACTGCTGGGGACACTGATAGTGGAGGACTGCTGGGGACGCTGATAGTGGAGGAGACTGCTGGGGACACTGATAGTGGGGAGACTGGGGACACTGAGTGGAGGAGACTGCTGGGGGATGGGGAGACTGCTGGGGACACTGATAGTGGGAGACTGCTGATGATGGAGGAGGAGACTGCTGGGGACACTGATAGTGGAGGAGACTGCTGGGGACACTGATGTGGAGGAGACTGCTGGGGACACTGATGAGGAGGAGACTGCTGGGGACACTGATGATGGAGGAGACTGCTGGGGAGGAGACTGCTGGGGACACTGATGAGGAGACTGCTGGGGACACTGATGGTGAGGAGACTGCTGGGGACACTGATGTGGAGGAGACTGCTGGGGACACTGATGAGGAGGAGACTGCTGGGGGACACTGATGAGGGGAGACTGCTGGGGACACTGATGGGGGGGAGACTGCTGGGGACACTGATGAGGGGAGACTGCTGGGGACACTGATGAGGGGGAGACTGCTGGGGACACTGATGAGGGGGAGACTGCTGGGGACACTGAAGATGGAGAGACTGCTGGGGACACTGATTGTGGGGAGACTGCTGGGGACACTGATGGAGGGGAGACTGCTGGGGACACTGATGGTGGGGAGACTGCTGGGGACACTGATGGTGGGGAGACTGCTGGGGACACTGATGGTGGGGAGACTGCTGGGGACACTGATGTGGGGAGACTGCTGGGGACACTGATGGTGGGGAGACTGCTGGGGACACTGATGGTGGGGGACTGCTGGGGACACTGATGGTGGGGAGACTGCTGGGGACACTGATGTGGGGAGACTGATGGGGACACTGATGACTGCTGGGGACACTGATGTGGGGAGACTGCTGGGGACACTGATGGTGGGGAGACTGCTGGGGACACTGATGGTGGGGAGACACTGATGCTGGGGACACTGATGATGGTGGGGAGACTGCTGGGGACACTGATTGTGGGGAGACTGCTGGGGACACTGATGTGGGGAGACTGCTGGGGACACTGATGGTGGGGAGACTGCTGGGGACACTGATGATGGTGGGGAGACTGCTGGGGACACTGATGGTGGGGGACTGGGGAGACTGCTGGGGACACATGATGATGGGGGAGACTGCTGGGGACACAGATGGTGGGGAGACTGCTGGGGACACAGATGGTGGGGAGACTGCTGGGGACACAGATGGTGGGGAGACTGCTGGGGACACAGATGATGGGGAGACTGCTGGGGACACAGATGGTGGGGAGACTGCTGGGGACACAGATGGTGGGGAGACTGCTGGGGACACAGATGATGGGGAGACTGCTGGGGACACAGATGATGGGGAGACTGCTGGGGACACAGATGATGGGGAGACTGCTGGGGACACAGATGGTGGGGAGACTGCTGGGGACACAGATGTTGGGGAGACT
Source organism: Lithobates sylvaticus (assembly GCA_028564925.1). Lineage (NCBI taxonomy): Eukaryota > Metazoa > Chordata > Amphibia > Anura > Ranidae > Lithobates > Lithobates sylvaticus. The sequence continues at coordinate 40,848,894 of CM053036.1, read as the reverse complement.
GCTGGGGACACTGATGGTGGGGAGACTGCTGGGGACACAGATGGTGGGGAGACTGCTGGGGACACTGATGGGGAGACTGCTGGGGACACTGATGATGGGGAGACTGCTGGGGACACTGATGGTGGAGAGACTGCTGGGGACACTGATGGTGGAGAGACTGCTGGGGACACTGATGATGGACTGATGCTGAGGACACTGATGATGGGGAGACTGCTGGGGATACTGTTGATGGGGACACTGAGGATTTGGAAACTCTACTGGGGAGACTGATACTGGGGACACCGATGATGGGGAGACTCTACTGGGGACAATGTTAATGGGGACACTGATGAGGAGACTCTGATGGATGGAGGACACAGATATGGGGGTCACAGAGGTGCGGAATGGTCTGGTGGGGACACAGACATGTCGAAAGGCTCTGACGGGGGACACAATGTTCAAGGAGACTCTAACAGGGACACAGACATGCAGAAAGGCTATGATGAGATTTAAATTGTATTAATTTATTTATAAATAAAAATTTTTTTAATTTTTTCGGCCCGCGAATACTTGTAAAATCTACAATGTGGCCCTCGGGCTAAAAAGTTTGGAGACCCCTGCTCTAGATTCGTTCCACTTCACAATTGTGTCCCACTTGTTGTTGATTCTTCACAAAAAATAAAAATTTTATATCTTTGATGTTTGAAGCCTGAAATGTGGCAAAAGGTTGAAAAGTTCAAGGGGGGCGAATACTTTCGCAAGGCACTGTATGATGGCTGCATTCGTTTACATTTCTTTGACTTTCTTGTTTTTATTTTCATCTGGTGAACCAGCCAGCAAGTCTGTTGTTTTTCAAAAGCACAAGCCCTCCAGCACAATGTATCAGTTTACAAGCATGAGACAAACCACTTAACACTGGCAGGGGTGATTAAAATGAACAGGTTTTATTTATTTTTCATGTAAAACCTTTATTCCAAAAGTAAAAAAGAAAAACTGCTGTAACTGATTATAAAGTGTGAGCTGGAGTTTGGCTTCAATTTGCTAGCAGTTCTAAATCTGCTTTTATATTAAACATTCCCCTCCCCCCAGACTGACAATGCAGCTGTCTTCTGTGCCTCCTGTGACCATTCTTCCAGAGTTGTGTCTTACTAACACAGGAGGGGTGTTACTAACCCAGGCATGTCCAAAGTTTGGACATAAATATCTTTTGTGGCCCCCAACGATCTCCCAGCGCCGGGGCCACAAAATATATACAGTATCTCACAAAAGTAAGTACACCCCTCACATTTTTGTAAATATTTTATTCTATCTTTTCATGTGACACACTGAAGAAATGACACTTTGCTACAATGTAAAGTAGTGAGTGTACAGCTTGTATAACAGTGTAAATTTGCTGTCCCCCCTCAAAATAACTCAACACACAGCCATTAATGTCTAAACCGATGGCAACAAAAGTGAGTACACCCCTAAGTGAAAATGTCCACCTTGGGCCCAATTAGCCATTTTCCCTCCTCGGTGTCATGTGACTCAAGGTCTCGGGTGGGAATGGGGAGCAGGTGTGTTAAATTTGATGTTATCGCTCTCACTCTCTCATACTGGTCACTGGAAGTTCAACATGGCACCTCCATGGCAAAGAACTCTCTGAGCATCTGAAAAAAAGAATTGTTGCTCTACATAAAGATGGCCTAGGCTATAAGAAGATTGCCAAGACCCTGAAACTGAGCTGCAGCACGGTGGCCAAGACCATACAGTGGTTTAACAGGACAGGTTCCACTCAGAACAGGCCCCGCCATGGTCCACCAATGAAGTTGAGTGCACATGCTCAGCGTCATATCCAGAGGTTGTCTTTGTGAAATAGACGTATGAGTGCTGCCAGCATTACTGCAGAAGTTGAAGGGGTGGGTCGTCGTAACTTCGTAACTGTTCGACTTTTGACCACTAGGGGCGCACACACCCGCAGCGCCATGTTTTCTGGGTGGCCTCTTTAATACAAAGTCCCGCCTCCTATGATGGACAGAACAGTCATCCAATGACAGTGCAGGAGACGGGAATTCCTATTACAGAGGCTGCCAAGTACACAGGAGATTCTCCTGTGTGCACGGCACTCGTCCCGCCTCCTCCCTGTCCCCTCCAAGGCAGCCAGCATATATATCTTTTATTCGCTAGGAGATCGTTGGGGGCCACAGCACTACGACGAGTCGAGAAAATTAAGTTCAATGCTTCCGAGCATGCGTCAAATTGTTTCCGAGCATGCGTAGGAATTTGTGCGTCGGAATTGGTACAGACGATCGGAATTTCCGATCAAAACTTTTTACCACAATGGAACACAGATGAAAAAAAAACTGACAGGGGTTCGTCAGGGGTTCGTCGGCAGAATGGCACGGACAGGCATAAGGGCGTATATATAAGTCCCTTTTAAAATGTCGCCGTGCCATCGGGAGCGCGCCGGGAGCGGTGCGCTCCCGCGCCGGTCGGGATCCCCGTGAGGCCGGTCGCGGGTCCCCCGGACTCGATCGCCGCGGGGACACCCGCGATCGTCTCACGGGAAGGCTGAACGGGGAGATGCGGAAATAAACAGCATCTCACCGTTCTGCCTAGCAACTAGTGACGCCGATCTCTGCTCCCTGTGATTGGAGCAGAGATCAGCATTCACTAGCTGACAGCCACGCCCCCCACAGTAAGAAACACACCCCTAGGCATACTTAACCCCTGCCACATAGAGGTTAACCCCTTCACTGCCAGTGTCATTTATACAGGAATCAATGCATTTAAATAGCATTGATTGCTGTATAAATGACAATGGTCCCAAAAATGTCCGCTGTGTCCGCCATAATGTCGCAGTCACAATAAAAATCGCTGATCACCGCCATTACTAATAAAAAAAAATTATTAATAAAAATGCTATAAAACTATCCCCTATCTTGTAAACGCTATAACTTCTGCGCAAACCAATCAATAATCGCTTATTGAGATTTTTTTTACCAAAAATATGTAGAAGAATACGTATCGGCCTAAACTGAGGAAAAAAAAAGTTTTTTTATATATTTTTGGGGGATATTTATTATAGCAAAAAATAAAAAAGAATGCGTTTTTTTTTCAAAATTGGCGCACTTTTTTTTGTTTATAGCGCAAAAAATTAAAACCGCAGGGGCGATCAAATACCACCAAAAGAAAGCTCTATTTGTGGGAAAAAAAGGACGTAAATTTTGTTTGGGAGCCACGTCGCACGACCGCGCAATTGTCAGTTAAAGCGACGCAGTGCCAAATCGCAAAAAGGGGCCTAGTCCTTTGGCTGCAAATTGGTCCGGTCTGAAAGTGGTTAAAGCGGAAGTTCCATTTTTGGGTGGAACTCCGCTTTAACCACTTTAAGACCGGGCCTCTTTTTTAGATGTGTTTTTTTTTGCTAGAAAATTACTTAGAACCTCCAAACATTATACGTTTTTTTTTCTAACATCTGAGAGAATAAAATGGCGGTCGTTGCAATACTTTCTGTCACACTGTATTTGCGCAGCGGTATTACAAGAGCACTTTTTTTTTTTAAAAATCAACTTTTTTGAATTAAAAAATTTGACAACAGTAAAGTTAGCCTTTTTTTTTTTTATATTGTGAAAGATAATGTTACTCCTAGTAAATTGATACCCAACATGTCACGCTTCAAAATTACGCACGCTCGTGGAATGGCGACAAACTTTTACCCTTAAAAATCTCCATAGGCGACATTTAAAAAATTCTACTGGTTGAATGTTTTGAGTTACAGAGGAGGTCTAGGGCTAGAATTATTGCTCTCGCTCTACCAATCGCGGCGATATCTCACATGTGTGGTTTGAACACCGTTTTCATATGCGGGCGCTACTCAAGTGTGCGTTCACTTCTGCACACATGCTCAACGGGATGGGGCGCGTTTAAAATTTTATTTATTTTACCTTTTACTTTTTATTTTTACACTGTTTTAAAAAATAAATAAAAAATATGTCACTTTTATTCCTATTACAAGGAATGTAAACATCCCTTGTAATAAAAAAAGCATGACAGGACCTCTTAAATATGAGATCTGGGGTCAAAAAGACCTCAGATTTCATATTTCTACTAAAATGCAATAAAAAAAATTAAAATAAAATAAATAAATTGGCCCTTTAAGAGCTATGGGCGGAAGTGACGTTTTGACGTTGCTTCTGTCCTGCAGTGTCATGACGGGTGGGTCATCTTCCCCTCACTCGTCTCCATGTCAGCCCAGGGGACAGACGCGATCACCTCCGCCACTGCCGACGGCTCCGGTAAACGGCGGAGGGCACCGGATCTTGGCGGGAGAGGGGGGCCCTCTCCTGCCATTGAAAAAAGTGATCTTGCGGCGAATCCGCCACAGAAACCCCTTTTATCTTGTAGCCGACAGCCCGCCGAACACGGGGATACCGGGGTTATGGCAGCTAGCTGCTGCCATAACAACGATATCCATCCCCAAAGTACATCGGCGTGCGGCGTGCGGCGGTCGGCAAGTGGTTAAGACAATTTCTGTGTTTTTTCATAACGTGTGTGTTTCTCATTGGTCATTTCACTTACACTATTGCTAGGTGTGCCAAGAGGGGTAGAGGCTATTAGGGTTGAGAGGCTGGAAGAATGGTCAAACATTCCCATAGACCCTCCTAAACCTTGTGGACGGCCTTCCCAGAAGAGTTGAAGCTGTTATAGCTGCAAAGGGTGGGCCAACTCAATATTGAACCCTACGGACTAAGACTGGGATGCCATTAAATTTCATGTGCGTGTAACGGCAGGTGTCCCAATACTTTTCAAAATTTAGTGTATATTATACATTCACATTACTCCCTGCACTCAAGGAGCTTACACTCTAAGGTCCCTAACTCCCATTCATGTGTGTAAAGACAGGCATCCCAATACTTTTGGCATGTAAAGAGCTGTGTGAATTGACAGTGGTATAAAAGCACCTGTAATTAATAAAAAAAATGCATTCATTGAGCCCGCAGTACAGGCATACCGTAGGGATATATAACTTTTCTTATCTTATTTACTTTATTATTCCTATAATGGTGACAATACACTGATTAAATATTGTCTGATTCCTGCCGAATCCACTGAAATTAGTTTCACGAATGGTCCTCTTGTCGCTGCCCACGTCAACAAAAGTTGAGTTTTTTAACAGCTTGCCGACCAGCGCACGATGATGTACATGATGCACGGCTTCGCAAATGGGCATAACTGTACGTCCCCTTTAAGACGCTGCATTGTGAACGTGCGCCCGCTGCGTACTCCGTGACTACGCCCGCGGGTCCAGCGGACTCAATGCCTGCCGGTGTCCCACAATCGTGTCACGGAGCGGCAGAACGTGGAGATGCCTATGTAAACAAGGCATTTCCCTGTTCTGCCTAGCAACATGACAGGGATCTACTGCTCCCTGTCATCGGGAGAAGTGATCGCTGTCATGTTGTAGTGAGGCAATCCCCTCCCCACAGTTAGAATCACTCCCTAGGACACACTTAACCCCTTGATTGCCCACTAGTGTTTAACCCCTTCCCTGCCAGTGTCATTTACACAGCAATCAGTTCATTTTTATAGCACTGATCGCTGTATGAATGACAATGGTTCCAAAATAGTGTCAAAATTGTCCGATGTGTCCGCCATAATGTCGCAGTCACGATAAAAATCGCAGATCGCCGCAATTACTAATAAAAAAAATAAATAATAATAAAAATGCCATAAATCTATCCCCTATTTTCTAGACGCTATAACTTTTGTGCAAACCAATCAATTTACGCTTATTGCGATTTATTTTTTTATTTATTTTTTTACCAAAAATATGTAGAAGAATATATATCGGTCTATACTGAGAAAGAAATTTGTTTTTTTATATATTTTTTGGGGGATATTTATTATAGCAAAAAGTAAAAAATATTGCTTTTTCTTTCAAAATTTTTTTTTTTTGTTAATAGCGCAAAAAATAAAAACCACAGAGGTGATCAAATACCACCAAAGAAAGCTCTATTTGTGGGAAAACAATGACGTCAATTTTGTTTGGGCGCAACGTCGCACGACCGCGCAATTGTCAGTTAAAGCGGCGCAGTGCCGAATCGCAAAAAAGTGCTCTGGTCAGGAAGGGGGGAAATTCTTCCAGGGCTGAAGTGGTTAAGCTGAAAGAGCCATGTGGAAAATTCTTGGTCAAGCACAACCTGCATCCAATCAGAGGCACTGTTCAGGTATCCTAACAGCTGCACATGCCGGATCTTTAGGCTGAAGGTGATTGAACGCCGGGGGGGGGCTGTGGGAGCAGTGTCACTTTTGCTTTCCCACTTATGCCGCGTACACACGATCGATGAGAGCTTTTGGTCGGAAATTCCGACCGTGTGTATGCTCCATCGGACTTTTGCTGGCGGAATTCCTGCCAGCAAAAGATTGAAAGCGGGTTCTCTATTTTTCGGTCAGAAAAAGTTATGATCGGAAATTCCGTTTGCCTGTAGCAATTCCAACGTGCAAAATTCGACGCATGCTCGGAAGCACTGAACTTAATTTTCTTTGCTCGTCGTAGTGTTGTACGTCACCGCGCTCTTGACGGTCGAAAGTTCAGAGAACTTTTGTGTGACCGTGTGTATGCAAGACAAGCTTGAGCGGAATTCCGTCGGAAAAAACATCCAAGATTTTTCTGACGGATAATCCGCTTGTGTGTACGGAGAATAACACATTACTTGGCATGCATGCACATACCTTGAAATATCTGATGGTAGGTCCACTTTAAGTAAAATAATCTAGCATTTTAGGACAAGCCCACCACCACCGCCATCCAGGCTTTAATATCACGGATGACTCAGCTCGGCACAGATGCTTCCAGTAAGATTCCCATTTTGACTCATAGTTTGCTGTGCATTCTTTCCCCGAACAAAAGAAAAACACACTTACATGAGGAATTGTATTGTGTTCCTATGAATGACGTTCATTATGCTTTTGTGCAGGAGGGCAGAGGAAAACACACCATGTGCCACATAAGAGTATAACAGGCAGATGTCTATTTTATTTGCCTATTAAGTGAACCAGCTACAAACTTTCTGACTTTTTTGATTTGATAAAAATATTTCAGACATTTCTCTAACATCTGCACTGTGGAACAATTGCTGTATGTAGTTGCTTTCTCTATGCGACGACTGTAGGTTTTCCCCAGTTTTATAGACCAACAATGTTGTGCCGCAAGGCAAGACTGCAATAAAAAAATTGTTTGTTTAAAAGGCTCATAAATCCTTTTGGCACCTGAGACCTGCCCAGTATTATTATTTCCAGGAACACTGATTTGGGCTGTGAGCCTCAGGTAGCCATGCGCCATATTGGTACGGTTAGTATCTAGCATTTACCGTAATACTTCAATTCTTCTGCCTCATATTTTCACATAGAGGAGACCTCAGATGTGGCCCACGACTTGACCAAAGGGGCATTTTTTTGTGGTAAAACAGTGGTGTCCAAACAAGTGGCGGCTGGTGATACATCTTTTTTGGGTGGCGCAAATCCCTCCAGGTCCTTACCTGCCCTTCCTCGGCTGGCACAGCTCCCGATACCAGGCGGCTTCCGGGTTCCATCATTGGCCTCCCTTCCGGGGCGCGAGACCGGAAGTGACACAATGGCAAATTCTGATTCGCTATAGTTAAAAGTGGGAGGGTTCTGCGCCCCAAGTACAATGTTAAACAAGCTAATTGGAGCCTCAGGCTCTATCACGTGCTTGTTTAACATTGACGGACCTAACAGACTTCTATTAGTCCGGCGCCCCACAGTGCACTTGCACACACATAGAACGATTTATTTTTAAATAAATCGTAATATGATTAACATTTTTTAACTTTAAGGCCTCTTTCACACGGCAAGCCCGCTCGGATCCGCCTGTCCGTTTTGGAGCGGGCCATCCATTGACTCTTATGGGCAAAAGGATGTCAGCGGAGATGTGTCTGCTGACACCCACCTGCCATGCGATCCGCTCAAGACAGACGTATGGCGATACGTTTGCCATCCGTCTTGGCGAATCGGATGAGATCTGATCGTTTTCATCCGATCTCTCCATAGGAATCAGTGGCGCTCTGACAGGCCCCTCCCGCTCAGTAAGTAGAGACGGACCTGTCATCTGCCGGCTCAGTGGAGTGATCTCCTTCTGAGCTGGCGGACTCTGCTGAGACTGATAAATTGCCTATATTATAGCTCTTTTAAAAACGAATGCTCCCACTACTGAATGCTGAGGTCCAGGGACCGCACTGCAGACACCAAAGGGCACAGGTTAGTCAATTAGGCTTTAGAACAAAACCAAAACCAAAATTCCCCTGCCTCGGCAGAGGAAGTCAAGTGGAACGTGGTTCCTCTATGGTTTCCTGGGTCCGATTGGATGCTGGTGTAACGACATATTCGGCGACCCATTGCAGTTTGCTACGGAAGTGACATTCCGTCGCCGCCATCTTGCTACACCCCACACTTGTCCACAGTAAGGATACACTGAGAAGGGCGAAAGCGGACATGTTGTTACACCCACCGCAGTTTTGCATTTTACACGTATTTATAACAGTAAACTGTGTTTATTTAGTCAAATACAGTACTTAGAACTTCGTCTGACTGCTTTGATGTTGAATTTTAAAAGCAGCGAACTTCTGTGAGATTAGTAAACCTGTGAGATGAGCAGGGATGGCGCTGCTTTTAAAATTCAACATCTAACTAGTCAGACAGAGTTTTAAGTACTGTATTTCACTATATAAACTCACTTTACTGTTATAAATACGTGTAACATGCAAAACTGCGGTGGGTGTAACAACATGTCCGCTTTCACCCTTCTTAGTGTATCCTTACTGTGGACGAGTGTGGGGTGTAGCAAGATGGTGGCGACAGAACGTCACTTCCATAGCAAACTGCGATGGGTCGCCGAATATGTCGTTACACTGGCAACCTATGTGACTCTGGGGGCCATCTTGGATTAGACAGAGTCTATTTAGGACCCTGACTTCTGGGCTTGGTGCAGATTTTGCATGTGGATAGAGTAGAAACAGGTCACCTGTCTGTCAGGGACAGTGCTTAGTGTCAGGGTGAGATTCCAGACGAGTAGGGAAAGTGCAGGAACACACCATCCTTCCTAGCACACCTAAGACCTACTGCTACTACTCATCGCTGTTGCTATCTGTGAGTGCTCCCGGTCGGGCTGCCTTCTTGCTGCATCACAAACTTTTCATAACTCCAGGAGTAGTGCTATTCATTTAAAGTCAACACATTTTGGAGTTTGAAAGTGTTTCTTTTCATCGGGGCTTGGCAACTGTTAAAGAAAGGAAATCTTCGAACCTCCAAATGTACTGGTTTTACCTAAATGTGACTTCAAATAAAAACTACTTTTGGACTTTCCAAAATGCTTCATGCTTGATAATTGATTTGAGACACTAGACAGCCCTCCGCCGATAGTCTTTGGAGAATTGCTTAAAACAATCAGATTTGAGTTCCAGGTAACAGCTAATCTTTTTCTAAACCTTCTATGAGAAAATATCAGGACTGCTATTATTTATCTTTCATTAGGAAAATCCTTGCTTAGCTTTCTTCAGTACTCCGAATCACGGACTGGAAACCAGCCTGCAGATTTACGACTTTTGTCTAGCTGTTTGCAGAATTCCGTTTGAATTTGGACTTCACCAATTCAGACCAAAGTTGAGGCACACCTTTATATTGAGGTAAATGAAGCAAATTAACGTGGACCATCAACCATTGAACATTAAAATGTCCCTACAAATGAAGGTGTTGGTAACGACCAGGTACGTAGATAATGGGGGGGAGGGGGTTTGAGGGGTTCAAACCTCCCCCAGTGTTCACCAATCACTCAGAGGAAGTACGAAATACGAAATTTCGTTTACGAATACGTACGAATCGTTAATGATCGCTATCATTTCTTTCATATTAGTTGAAATTAGTTATTTGTTAGTTTGGATTCGGATAATTTGGATACGAAATTCGTAAACGAAATTTCGTATTTCGTACTTCCTCTGAGTGATTGGTGAACAATAGACATTTATAGACTTGTGTTATGTAACGTTAATACGTTTTCGGATAATTCGTTATTATTCGTAGAGTGTCGCTATTCGCAACGATTCGTAAAGATTCGTAACGATTCGTAACAATATTAACGATTCGTACAAGATTCGTATTTCGTACGAATCCGAATGAAATTTCGTACACGAATTACGATTTTTTTTTATACGAAACGGAACGGAATGAAACAAAACTAATTTTTTGACGCCTCCCATGTCTAGTTGCCATGTGTATCATGCCATTCAATTCAATGCAGTTTTCATAAAATGAGCTTTGGAAATAGACTGTACACTTTGCAAGGGAATGAGCCCTGGACCTTTATAAATGTGGTGAAATTTCACTGTGCAAAATATACCCAATCACGTGCAGGGAAATTTAAAAAAAAAAAAACATGATTTTTGCTTGCAAATGATTGCATGGTGGAAGTCAGCAGAGCTTCACCTCCTTCACTAAAGTCCGGGTCAAGTTCCCATGCAAGTGCAATTTCCCTTGCAAAGTGAACAGTCTATTTGCCTTTAGTAAACCAATCCCATTGAATGTTTCCTTCTGGCTCTTATGTGTACAAGGCCTAGAAGCCCCAGGTGCTTTGGTGACAGCACAGGGAGTACATATTCGCCCTCGGCACTTATATGTATATATAGCACAAGCCTTTTCTCAGAATATGTATCACCTGATAAGGCTGGATATGAAGAACATTTTGCCATTGTATACAGAGCTGAGATAACACATATGTCTTGTTTCACCAATATCATTCTCAGTATCTCATCTTGTTCTCTCCCTCGATCGTTCAGCAGAATATCCCAGCTCCTCTCTCTTGGCCAACATCCCCATTACTGCTGTGTTCTCCTGTCCCCAGAGAAGCGCCTGTTACCATATGTAACCTCTTCACCGCCAGCTATTCTCCGGCTCTAATGCCCTTTACATGTGAGCTCGTCTGTTTGGACAAGAGGGGGTTAAGGGTTTTGGCAAAGGTATCCAGTGCGGCAATGTGTTTTGAATTTATTTGTGCTCAGCGCCTTCCCCGATAGGACAGATACTGTTTTCAGATTGGACGTCTAAGATCATTGTAGCACAGAGTCCTGGAGCTAGAGCCGTTGTCGTCTAAGGCGCCATTGCTGGCCTACCCTTTTGAATATGCTAGTTGCCTGGCTGTCATTTGAATACAGTGGCTTCAACAATTTCTGAGAGTCTACTCACAGCAAGTATGCAAGAGTTCTCAAAGGATTTAGAGCCAAGACAGCCAGGGAACTAGCGGGGGTCAGCAATGACAGCCCCATAGTCTCAGTACAGGTTTCCTTTACAACGGAAATATAGCCTTTTATTTTTTTTAGCGCCAACAAAAGGAAGGGGGGCAATAATATAGGCAAAGATCACTTACCATTCATTTGGGCGTGGACCACTGACCACTAATGGGAGAACAGATCATTAACCATCAATGGGAACACAGGCCATGGACCACTAATGGAAGAACAGATCACTTACTGTACCATCAATAGGGACACAAGCCACTGACAACCAATTGCACAGATTACTGACCACTAATTATGAAGCAGACTATTGACAAAAAACGGGGGAACGAATCACTGACCACTGAGAGAGATATGGACTACTGACCACCAATGGGTGAACAGATCACTGACCATTAATGGGGGTACATGACACTTACCACCAATAGGGACACAAACCACTGAACATGACAGTCAAACTCACTGATTACTATCAATGGGGGCACAGACCACTGACTAGCAATGGGGACACAGACCACTGACCACCACCAGTCGAACACACTGATGACTACCAATGGGGGCACAGACCAATACCCAGCAATTGGGTCACAGATCACTGAATACCAATAGGGGCACAGACCACTAAACATGACAGTCAAACACACTGATTACTACCAATGGATGCACAGACCAATAACCAGCATTGGGGTCACAGATCACTGAACACCAATGGGGACACAGACCACTGACCACCAACAGTCAAACACACTGGTAATTACTACCAAGGAAGGCATAGACTAATACCCATTAATGGGGTCACAGATCACTGAACACCAGTAGGGGCACAGACCACTGACCAGTAATAAGGTCACAGACCACTGATCACCAATAGGGACACAGACCACTGACCACCAGTGGGGGCACAGATCACTGAACATCAATGGGGGAACATACCACTGCCCAGCAATGAGGGCACAGATTACTGAACAGCAATGGGGGCACAGACCACTGACCAGCAATGGGGGCACAGATCACTGAACACCAATGGAGACACAGACCACTTACCACCTATGGGGAAACAGATTACTGAACACCAAGGGGGGCACAGACCCCTGACCACCAGTGGGGGCACAGATTACTGAACACCAAAGGGGGCACAGACCACTGACCAGCAATGGGGGCTGGTCAATTTTTTTTTACCTGGTAATCCAGCAAGTCTGTTATATTTCATATTTTTTTGTTTTTAACAGACCAAGCTGTAAAAGTGACAGTGAGAGGATTAAGATAAACCATGTACCACCGACAGGGCTGCTTACAATGGTCAGCGTGTATTCATTTACATAAAACGTTTATCCCAAAAAGTAAAAAACTGTTGCTCTAAATGCTTAAAAAGCTTTATCTGGAATCCAGCTTTTATTTGTTAGTCAAGTCCATCTAAATCTGCTAGTATATCTAACATTACCCTCTCCCGAGACTGAAAATGCTGCTGTTCAAAGGTGTCTCCGTTACTCCATTCTGAGTGGAGACACCCGAAGAGGGGAAGTGTTTTACTGGCTAGATCACCTATTGGAAATAAAAGAAAAAAAGCCTAAAAAGCTAAAACTAATGCAGACATCACATTTAAGAATTGGTAAGCTGCTGATGATCTGTTTGTGGCCGGCTGAGTGTCCCTCTCATGCTGGAGAAGTGCTGAAATCTTTTATCTGTCTTCCTGCTAGTCAGTAGGGATGGTCCCGATGTTTGAGTCATTATGGGGCATTCGCAGCAAATTAGAGCATCGCGGAAAGCCCCATAATGCACTGCGAGATTGCAGTGCATTGATGTCTGATGAGTGGCCAAAGCATGCACCTGACCTGCATGCTTTGGCCAATCACGGCACGCTGTGAGAGCCATGATTGGCCAAATGCAGGGTGCCTTTAGCCAATCATGGCTCAGGGAGCTAAGCCCACGCCCCACACTATATATGGCTGCTTACACTGCGGCCGTATATAGTGTTATGAATGAGAGAAGTTAGCTAGAGTCAGGTTAATGGCGTGCAGGCAGTTTAGTATATAATATATATATATATAATACAGTATATACAGTGTAGTGTAGACTATATATATATATATATATATATATAGTGCAGGCAGTGTATTAAAAAATATATATATATATATATATATATATATATACACCGTGTAGTGTGTGTGTATGTATGTATGTATGTATGTGTGTGTATATATATATATATATATATATATATTCTCTGCATTCAGTGTAGACTATATATACAGTGTATACAGACTATATATACAGTGCAGGTATATATATATATATATATATATACACAGTGCAGTCATTGTAGAATATATATATATATATACAGTGCAGGCAGTGTACAGTATATAATACAGTGTATTGAAGTGGTTAAGGGGAACCCTATGACAGAATTAAGAAAAAAAACAGCATGGCCCCCCCCCCCCCCCAGTCCATACTAGGTTCTTTGGGTCTGGCATAGATTTTGAGGTGAACTCCACGCCAAATAAAAAAAATTGGCGTGGGGCCCACCCAAAATCCATACCAGACCCTAATCCGAGCAAGCAACCTGGCAGGTCAGGAAAGGATAGAGGGGGCGAGTGAGCGCTCCCCCCTCCTGAATCATACCAGGCCACTTGCCCTCAACATGGGGATGTTTTTTTTGGGGTCCGCCCCAAAGCACCTCGTCCCCATGTTGATGGGGACAAGGGCCTCATCCCCACAACCCTTGCCCGGTGGTTGAGGGAGTCTGCAGTTGGGGGGCTTATTGGAATCTGGAAGCCACGATGTTCAATGTTGGGACCCTCACTTTTTAATACCTTTATAAATGATATAGGGTCTGGGATTAAAAGTACCATTTCAGTCTTTGCAGATGACACCAAGCTATGCAGTGGAATAACGTCCTTACAGGATGTTTCCAACTTACAAGCTGACCTCAATACACTGTCTAATTGGGCAACTAAGTGGCAAATGAGGTTTAATGTTGATAAATGTAAAGTTATGCACTGAATATTCATGCATCATACATACTAGGGGGAGCGTGTATTCAATTAGGGGAATCAATGGTGGAGAAGGATCTGGGTGTTCTGGTAGCTCATAGACTTAATAATAGCAATGCAGTTTTCAAAGCGAGCAAAGTTCTTTCTTTCAGAGAGAGAGAGATATAATTTTGCCCCTGCACAAATCATTTGTAGGACCTCATCTGGAATATGCAGTTCAGTTTTGGACACCAGTTCTCAAAAAGGATATTGGGGAACTGGAGAGAGTGCAGTGAAGGGCAATCAAACTGATAATGCCCTGTACACACGATAGGATCTTCCGACAACAAAATCCATGGGATTTTTTCCGACGGATGTTGGCTCAGACTTGTTTTGCGCACACACGGTCACACAAAGTTGGTCGGAAATTCTGAATGTCAAGAACGTGGTGATGTACAACATGTACAATGAAAAATAAAGTTCAATAACCAGTGCTGCTCTTCTGCTTGATCTCAAGCATGCGTGGCACTTTTTGCGTCCGAATTGTGTACACACGATCTGAATTTCGGACAACGGATTTTGTTGTTGGAAAATTTGAGAACTAGATCTCAAATTTTGTGTGACGGAAATTCCTATGGAAAATGTGTGATGGAGCCTACACACGGTCGGAATTTCCGACAACAAGGTCCTATCACACATTTTCCATCGGGAAAAAAATCCTATCGTGTGTACAGGGCATAAGAGTCATGGAGGAGCTCAGCTATGAGAAAAGATTAGAGGAACTGAATTTATTCCCTCTTGAGAAGCGGAGATTAAAGCAGAGTTCCACTCAAAAGTGGAACTTCCGCTTTAAGGACCCCTCACCCCCTTACTTGCCACATTTGGTATGTCATTTTTTTTGGGGGGGGGGGAGGTGGGTACCTAGTTTTGACAGGTACCCAGCTCCCACTTCCTGCTCTCGTCGCCTCGCTGCCTAGGGGACTCCTCCTCCCTCTCTGCAATCTTCTGGGACACATCACAGGTCCTAGAAGATTGCCTGGCCACTAAGAGAGCGCAGCACGACTCGCGCATGAGCAGTGCGCACCAAGCTGTGAAGCCCCAAGGTGTCACAGCCGGGTGCCCCTAATTGCAATGCCAGCGGAGAGGCAGGAGAGAGGAGCGAGGCTTCGGGCGGCCGCCTCGCTGGACCGTGGGACAGGCGAGTGTCTGTTTATTAAAAGTCAGCAGCTACACTTTTTGTACCTGCTGACTTTTAATAAACTTACAAATGAGTGGAACTCCGCTTTCAGGGCGGGATATGATCAACATGTATACATACATAAGTTGTCCATATACTGAACTTCTTGTTGAGTTATTCAAGTTATTCACTTTAAGGAGGACAAGGGGGCATGCTTTATGCCTAGAGGAAAAAAGATTTCATCTCCAAATACGGAAAGGTTTCTCCATAGTGAGAGTTTTGAAAATGTGGAATAGACTCCCTCCAGAGGTGGTTCTAGCCAGCTCAGTAGCCAGCTCAGTGCTTTAAAAAAGGCCTGGGTACTTTCCTAAATGTACATAATATAATTGGGTACTGACATTTCTAGGTAAAGTTGATCCAGGGAAAATCCGATTGCCTCTCGGGAGATCAGAAAGGATTTTTTCTTCTGGTGGAGCAAATTGATTCATGCTTTGCTGGGATTCTTCACCTTCCTCTGGATAAAATGTGGGTAGAGGATTGTGTATATGGGATTGTGTTTTTTTTATTTTAATTTTTTTATGGTTAAACTAGATGTATTTGTCTTTTTTCAACCTGACTAACTATGTAACTATGGGTGTTATTTCCGAAAAGGCAAATTCATTTTGCACTACAAGTGCAAACTACAAGTGCAAAGTGCACTTGAAATTGCACTGAAAGTGCACTTGGAAGTGCAGTCGCTGTGGATCCAAGGGGGACATGCAAGACAAAGAAAAAACAGCTTGCTTGCTTAGCTTGCACATGATTGGATGATAAAATCAGCAGAGCTTCCCCTCATTTCTACCCCTCAGATTTACAGCGACTGCACTTCCAAGTGCACTTGCAGTGTACTTTGCATTTGTAGTTTGCACTTGTAGTGCAAAATTAATTTTCCATTCGTAAATAACCCCCTATGTGTATATGGAATTGTATGGTTTTTTTTTTTCTTTATTGGTTGAACTGGATGGACTCTTTTTTCCAATCTGGCTAACTATGTGACTGTGTTAAAAAATCCCCCTAGAGAAAATCAGAACTGGCCTAAAATCCAAGCCATCTTATAGTTCTCTGCACAAGTAGGAACACGCATTGTACCGGCTAACCGAGAGAGTTATTTGTTTAATATGAGCTACAAACGGGCCCCGGCTTTGCCGGACGAGCAACATTCTTTTGTATTTGTTTTTTTATTCTTTTTTTGTTTTTACACCTTTAGTTAGTTGTAGTTAGGTTAAAGAGGAACGTCACCCTTCTTATATAAATTACAACAAATGAAACTTTAGATACTGTATGTTTAGCATTGCAATCTACAAAAAGATACTTATAGATAATCGCAGGCTTTTTATTCTTTGCATACCTTTTTTTATTTCTCCTCCTTATTCTCCTTTCAATGATGTACTAAGAGCAGATTAATCCATCTCCCTTTACTTCCTAGAACTCTGGACCTGCCTCCTGCAACATGTGACAGGAAGTTCTCAGGACACATCTGTGAGGTCAGGGTTACATCACCAGTGTCTCAGTCAACCAGAAAGTGAAAAGTTTGTAACTGTAAGTGTAGAACATCTCTGACCCCTAGAGGCATTGTGGTACCCCCAGAGACAGTGTGGGCTAACATTTCACCTCGTGGGTAGATCACATAGGCCAGGGGTCTACAAATCTTCCAAACACAGGGCCAGATTACCGTCCTTGAGACTTTAGAGCAGGGGTCTCAAACTGGCCGTCCTCCAGCTGTTGTGTGTCATGCTTGTAACTGTCAGCCTTGCAATGCCTCATGGGACTTGCAGTTTTGCAACAGCTGGAGGGCTGCCAGTCTGAGACCCCTGCTTTAGAGGGACTCGGGCCAGTAGAAGTAGAAAATGTCCCGGCATCAGTGGAAGTAAACAATGCCACAGACATGGTTGGAGGAGGAATAGAGGCCCGTCTTTGGTGTCATGGGGGGGGGGGGGGGATTAGTGTAGGGTGACCAGACATCCCCAGTTTCCGGGGACAGTCCCCGGATTGAGGATACTGTCCCCGAACCAAGTCTTTTCCCGGTTTTGTCCCCGGATTGGATTTGAACATGGGCTGGGGCAATTTCAAAGACAGTTAGTGCAGAATTAAAAAAAAAAAATCTCTGCCGTTCCTACTAGCTTAGGGGTGGGGGTGTATTTTTTTTCATTATCTCTGCCCCTTTCTGATGATCGTGTGCTGGTCGGAGCAGAGAGAATATTTCTTCAGTTTCGGGTGCATGCCGGTTCTGCTCCTTCTCTCATGTTCTTCTGCCTTGGCTCAAGTCCCGGCCAGCCACCTGCCCATCTCCTTGCCTTCCCTGGCAGAGTGATCTTCCTCCGCTCCTCACCCAGTAGTAGCCGGGGCCCGGAGAGTAAGACTTGACAGGCTGTGAGGCGGGCGGCGATGGGCAGAGAGTCGCTAATTGCCGCCATTACTAGTAGAAAAAAAAATATGTCCCCGGATTTCATTTAAAAAATCTGGTCACCTTAGATTAGTGCCCCATCGGTGATGTCGGTGGGAGGATTAGTGCAGCCTCATTGGTATCATTGGGAGGAATAGTACCCCATCATTGCTATTGGTGGAGGGAATAGAGCCTTGTATCAGCTGAGGAATAGTGCCCCATCACTTGTCAGTGGGAGAAATAGTGCCCTATCACAGGTGTCAGTGGGAGGAATAGTGCCCCATCACTGGTGTCAGTGGAAGGAATAGTGCCCCATCACTGGTGTCAGTGGAAGGAATAGTGCCCCATCACTGGTGTCAGTGGGAGGAATAGTGCCCCATCACTATTGTCAGTGGGAGGAATAGTGCCCCATCCCTGGTGTCAGTGGAAGGAATAGTGCCCCATCACTGGTGTCAGTGGTAGGAATAGTGTCCCATCACTGGTGTCAGTGGAAGGAATAGTGTCCCATCACTGGTGTCAGTGGAAGGAATAGTGTCCCATCACTGGTGTCAGTGGAAGAAATAGTGTCCCATCACTGGTGTCCCACTGCTGTCAATCGAATTCTGTGATGAGCAAGCGCGGGGCGTGGCTGAACCTCCCTGCCTGTGTCAATGGACGCAGACAAGGTGGCTCAGGAGCAAGCCTGCACGAGGGCCCCAATGACATCATCAAGTACATTGCAGGGCCAATATCCCTGCATTGTATGTGAGAAAGCTAAGACCGCCTGCAAGGCAGAAGACTAGGGAGAAGAGTTGATTGTTGTCTGCGGGAGATATAGGCATGATGTAGGTACAAGTGATTTTTAGTGGTACCCTAGGCATAAACAAGCATGTCAACCTTATAGTGCAGGGAGAGCCCCATTGCAAGGGTATTTTTTTGTTTTCCCCAAAGCTCAGCAAACTTTTACCTATAGGTAAGCCTATAATAAGGCTTACCTATAGGTATTGAAAATATCTCCTAAACCTGTACAGTTTAGGTGATATTTCCAGTGCATGCAGACAGTGACATCACCGGCGCATGCGCTCTGAAGGAACGGCCAACGTGTGCCATTCCTACCGAGTCCGTGCCGTGAACGATGGCTCCCATGCGCATGAGTGGGAGTGACGTCATCGCAGCTCCGTCCAATCACATCGCCGGAGCCCAGGAACCCGGAAGAAGCTCTGGGAAAGATGTCGGCCATGACAGCGGTATGCGTGGACCGCTGTAACAGCTTTGTTTTAAGGCGATGCCTACTAGCTCATTATGCCTTTATCTTGCAGGGTTTATTTTTTGGGGGAATCTTTTATAGAGGTTTACAACCTCTTTAAATACCTTCGAGAAAGGGAACCACCGCTCCAGGATAGCCCTTCAGAGCGGATGCTCTTCTTCCTATCAAGGAGCCCCAGGTGCTGGCTAATACATACACAATAGGCAGGCAATAGCAGGAAAAAACTCTGGATAGCCGCACACTGGAAAAAGACTTAAAATCACATCGAATGGTCGACAGCAAAGGAAAAGGGTACAAAATGTTGACGCGTTTCGCATTGGAATCAGTGCTTACTCATAGCTATGAGTAAGCACTGATTCCAGTGCGAAATGCGTCAACATTTTTGTACCCTTTTCCTTTGCTGTGGACCACTTGATGTGATGTGACCCACGACTTTCAATAAAAATACAGGATTTTAAGTCTTTTCCCGGTGTGCGGCTATCCAGAGTTTTTTCCTGCTATTGTCTTTAAAGCGGCTCGGCACACATTTCATTTAGTAAATCTCTTTGCCTTCCAAATCAGGCAAAGAGTACTAAATGAAATGTGTTTTTTTTTTTTTTACTTACCTTATAATTGATGACTTCCTGTCTTCTGTCTCTTCGAGGGTGGGCGGGGTCTGTGCGGGATCCTCGTCACGCCGCACTGTCTCCTGGGATCTGGTGTCATTGATCCCAGGAGTCAGTGCGGGCATCTTCCGAAATCTCACGAGATTTCGGCCACATCTTCCGAAATCTCGCAAGATTTCGGACACATCTTCCAAAATCTTGTGAGATGTCGGCAGATGTGCCGTTACTGCGCGCGCGCGAGTAACGGCGGTGCATGCTGGGCCATCTAAAGTGCCTGTGGGGTTTCACATGCCCACAGGCAAGATGGCCCCCAGCAGACAAGAAGAAGATAAAGAATTTTATCGGAGGAAAACCGGCGGCGATCGAGATGGCAGATGGAACAGGTAAGTCCCCCAATTGAGCTATATGGCCTTGGCATATAGCCCAAAAAAAATAAAAAAATAAAACCAGTGCAGAACCGCTTTAAGTACCTTAGCTGGAGCTGGGCCTAACTACAGAAAACTACAGGATTCTCAGAGGCAGGAAATTACATCATAACCATGTAGTTCTACTAGAAAGAACATTACAATATCCAAATATTAAACATAGCACACACTACCACCTAGTGGCAGAACTAATAATCACAGTATAATATACAGTATATGTCTGTGCTAATAGTGATATCCTCCCATAACTTATCACTCCACTGCCCTGTCAACCTACCTTGGATTGATGAGCATGGGCAATGACAAAATAGACTGCCTATATGTACACACAGAGCCGATCGGCCCTATAGGCACACTATGCAAGCTGCTTAGGGCCCCCCGCCGCTGTGGGGGGGCCCAAGACCCAGCATCCCCCTGCACCTCTGGCTTGCCGTTTAGAGTGCAGTGAGGAGAGGTGGGAGGAGGTGGAAGGCGGCGATCGACAGCTCTATGGTGCCTGAGTGGGCGGCGGGATCTCCCTGGGGTTTATAGTACTCTCAGTGTATACAGTGGAGGAGGAGAAGGGAGGGGCCTCTGACCTGGGCAGGTATCAGTTTCACTTTCACTCTGCTTGAACACTGTTGCTGATGCCCGGTCAGAGGCCCCTCCCCTGTGGATTGATGAGCATGGGCAATGACAAAATAGACTGCCTATATATACACAGTTAATAATCACTTTTTGATTCTCATTTTTTTTTTATTTTATTAACCACTTCAGCCCCGGACCATTTGGCTGACCAAAGACCAGAGCACTTTTGCGATTCTGCACTGCGTGGCTTTAACTGACAATTGCGCAGTCCTGCGATGTGGCTCCCAAACAAAACTGACGTCCTTTTTTCCCCATAAATAGAGCTTTCTTTTGGTGGTATTTGATCACCTCTGCGGTTTTTATTTTTTGCGCTATAAACAAAAAAATAGCGACAATTTTTGAAAAGAAAAAACACATTATTTTTTGCTATAATAAATATGCCCAAAAAATATAAATAAAAAAAACTATTTTTTTTTCCCTCAGTTTTAGGCCGATACGTATTCTTCTACATATTTTTGGTAAAAAGAAATCGCAATAAGCGTTTATTGATTGGTTTGTGCAAATGTTATAGCGTCTACAAAATAGGGGATAGTTTTATGGCATTTTTATTATTCAATTTTCTTTTACTAGTAATGGCGACGATCTGCGATTTTTATCAGGACTGTGACATAATGGCGGACACATCGGACAATTTTGACACATTTTTGGGACCATTCACATTTATACAGCGATCAGTGCGATTAAAAAGGCATTGATTACTGTGTAAATGTGACTGGCAGTGAAGGGGTTATCACTAGGTGGCGCTTTAGGGGTTAAGTGTGTCCTAGGGAGTGAATTTAACTGTGGGGGGGAGGGGCTACGTGTGACACATCACTAATCACTGCTCCTGATTACAGGGAGCAGTGATCAGTGACACTGTCACTAGACAGAACGGGGAGATGCTTGTTTACATCAGCATTTCCCCGTTCTTCCTCTTCGTGAGACGATCGCGGGTATCCCCCGTGGACATCGAGTCCGCGAGACTCGCAATCCTACTCATAACGCTTGCGGCGGCACGTGCCATTCTGTTGATGGACATCGTCGTGCGGCGGTTGGGAACCGGTTAAGAAATGATCACTTACTCTTTCTAATATGGTGCTGTAATTCATAGGAAAGCAGAAATTTCATACTTGCAGTTAATGGAAAACTTTTTTCTTTTACCTCTAAAAAACCACAAAACGGTTTTCTGCCGAAATAACGCACATTGAAAATAAAATAAGGTTTAATAAGAATCACCAATCATCAGTACAACTGTTTTCTATGAAAATGGCTACAATTTATATCAAGGGTAATAAGTTTGTACATCCCTCACATTTTATTATATGTGACAACACTGAGAAATGACGCTTTGCTACAATGTAAAGATGTGAGTGTACAGCTTGTATGTAAATTTTCTGTCCTCTCAAATTAACTCAACACACAGCCATTAATGTCTAAACCGCTGGAGACATGCTTGGCCAGTCCATCACCTTTACCCTCAGCTTCTTTAGTAAGGCAGTGGTCATCTTGGAGGTGTGTTTGGGGTCGTTATCATGTTGGAATACTTCCCTGCGGCCCAGTCTCTGAAGGGAGGGGATCATGCTCTGCTTCAGTATGTCACAGTACATGTTGGCATTCATGGTTCCCTCAATGAACTGTAGCTCCCCTCATGCAGCCCCAGACCATGACACTCCCACCACCATGCTTGACTGTAGGCAAGACACACTTGTCTTTGTACTCCTCACCTGGTTGCTGCCACAGACGCTTGACACCATCTGAACCAAATAAGTTTATCTTGGTCTCATCAGACCACAGGACATGGTTCCAGTAATCCATGTCCTTAGTCTGCTTGTCTTCAGCAAACTGTTTGCAGGCTTTCTTGTACATCATCTTTAGAAGAAGTTGCCTTCTGGAACTACAGCCATACAGACCAATTTGATGCAGTGTGCGGTGTATGGTCTGAGCACTGACAGGCTGACGCCCCACCCCTTCAACCTCTGCAGCAATGCTGGCAGCACTCATACATCTATTTCCCAAAGACAACCTATGTATATGACGCTGAGCATGTGCACTCAACCTCTTTGGTGGACCATGGCGAGGCCTGTTCTGAGTGGAACCTGTCCTATTAAACCACTGCATGGTCTTGGCCACCGTGCTGCAGCTCAGTTTCAGGGTCTTGGCAATCTTCTTATAGCCTAAGCCATCTTTATGTAGAGCAACAATTTTTTTTTTCAGATCCTCAGAGAGTTCTTTGCCATGAGGTGCCATGTTGAACTTCCAGTGACCAGTATGAGAGAGTGAGAGCGATAACACCAAATTTAACACACCTGCTCCCCATTCACATCTGAGACCTTGTAACAATAACGAGTCACATGACACCGTGGAGGGAAAATGGCTAATTGGGCACAATTTGGACAATTTTACTTAGGGGTGTACTCACTTTTGTTGCCAGCGGTTTAGACATTAATGGCTGTGTGTTGTGTTATTTTGAGGGGACAGCAAATTTACACTGTTATACAAGCTGTACACTCACTACTTTATATTGTAGCAAAGTGTAATTTCTTCAGTGTTGTCACATGAAAAGATAGAATAAAATATTTACAAAAATGTGAGGGATGTACTCACTTTTGTGAGATACTGTATGTACAAAGAAAATGGATTTAGGTCGGACTTTACTGGCAAGATAGGGAGTACAACAAAGTTATAGTAAAAATATACATTTTTATTACATTTATATTAAAATACAAAGATTACAAAAAAAGGAGACATAAAAAAATGCTCAATGTGCATAATAAAGATGCCAACTGTATATTTTTCAAATAGGTACATCCGGAAAGTATGTTTTTTTTTTTTTAATGCCGGATCTGTTGGAGGAGCTACACCACAGGGAAAGCCTGGGTAGTCTTCCTGTCGGATTTAAATCCCATCAATATAGATGAGGATCCGACTTCCATTAAAGTCTATGGGCACAAGTCAGATAGAAGTCGCCTTGAAGTAGTACGGGAACCTTTTCTAAAGTCGGAGTGACTTCAGTAGTGCTAAATAAGACAGCTCTCATTGACTAACAAGGGATTTCACATGTCACACAACACAAGTCGGATCCAAAGTTGCGGTAGTGTGAACCGAACCTAATAGCACAACAACACAAGTAGTAATATCTTAGTAGAACCAGTGACAGTGATGTTATAATTATATTGACCACTAGAGGGCACCGCATGCACATTCTGTATTAGGCCGCACTCTATAATAAGACTCAGGCGGCACCTATGCAGATAAAAGCTATTTATAAAAGTGTAATTAAGTAACATCTTGGATTTCCATCCTCATTTCCATGTAATTACAGAGAAAGGACATCACTGAAACAGTCTGATGTCTTTTGAAAGCAAAGTAACACTTACTACACACTGTAATTCCAATGAACACCTGCCTAATAATGAGTAAACAGCACATTGCTATTTCACAAGAAAAACCGGGGCATTTGTCTGCTGCTGAGAAGAATGTAAGCGTTGTCTATTGCAGCCTATCAGAGACTTGCTTTTATTCTCTAATCCACACTAATCACCAATTCACAGCTAGGAATGTGACTACGTGGGTTGATGCATGTTGCTGCGGACATGACACAAGAGATGGTCAGAGACTGAGGATGTGATACAAGAGATGGTCAGATACTGCGGACATGATACAAGAGATGGTCAGAGACTGAGGATGTGATACAAGAGATGGTCAGAGACTGAGGATGTGATACAAGAGATGGTCTGAGACTGTAGAAATTATACAAGAGATGGTCAGAGATTGCAGACATGATACAAGAGATGGTCAGAGATTGCAGACATGATACAAGAGACGGTCAGAGACTGAGGACATGATACAAGAGATGGTCATAGACTGTGGACATGATACAAGAGACGGTCAGAGACTGCAGTCATGATACAAGAGATGGTCAGAGACTGTGGACATGATACAAGAGATGGTCATAGACTGTGGACGTGATACAAGAGGTGGTCAGAGACTGCAGACATGATACAAGAGATGGTCAGAGATTGCAGACATGATACAAGAGACGGTCAGAGACTGAGGACATGATACAAGAGACGGTCAGAGACTGAGGACATGATACAAGAGATGGTCATAGACTGTGGACATGATACAAGAGATGGTCAGAGACTGTGGACATGATACAAGAGATGATCAGAGACTGTGGACATGATAGAAGAGATGGTCAGAGACTGTAGACATGATACAAGAGATGGTCAGAGACTGTAGACATGATACAAGAGATGGTCAGAGACTGTGGACATGATACAAGAGATGATCAGAGAGTACAGACATGATACAAGAGATGATCAGAGACTGTGGACATGATAGAAAAGATGATCAGAGACTGTGGACATGATAGAAGAGCTGGTCAGAGACTGCAGACATGATACAAGAGATGGTCAGAGACTGAGGACATGGTACAGGAGATGGTCAGAGAGTACAGACATGATACAAGAGATGATCAGAGACTGTGGACATGATAGAAAAGATGATCAGAGACTGTGGACATGATAGAAGAGATGGTCAGAGACTGCAGACATGATACAAGAGATGGTCAGAGACTGCAGACATGATACAAGAGATGGTCAGAGACTGTGGACATGATACAAGAGATGATCAGAGAGTACAGACATGATACAAGAGATGGTCAGAGACTGTGGACATGATAGAAGAGATGATCAGAGACTGTGGATATGATACAAGAGCTGGTCAGAGACTGCAGACATGATACAAGAGATGGTCAGAGACTGCAGACATGATACAAGAGATGGTCAGAATTGGGGACATGCTGCGGGAGACTGCATATCTCCCAACTGTCCCTGATTTTGAGGGACTGTCCCTGATTTGGAACAAATTCCCTCTGTCCCTCTTTCCTCCTCATTTGTCCCTTATTCTGGTCTGGTCTATTGAGTTGTATACAAAATGCACTATTTATCTTTTAAAAAGTGTTTCCCAGTGCTAAACCTTTCCTCCAATCTGTAAATTGCTACATTTGTAAGTGTTAAAGGCCAATATAAAGGAATAATAGTGGTAAAAAAAGCACTTGTGGGTTTAACTAATCATTTTTTTGTGTGTAATTCTCCTTTAAGGGGTGTGTCCTATGCCTACATAGTTATGCTAATAGGTGTCCCTCATTCCCATCTCAATAAGTTGGGAGGTATGAGACTGTCCAAGGCAGGAGACATAGAACATGATACTGATAGAAATCACTACTATAACAGGGCAATAGGGAAACACATGTTAGTGTCTGCAGGGGACCCGAGGGCCTGGACAGGTGGCAACCCTACCCACTGCCCACATGAAAGAGGCCTAAATCCTGCCAGAAAAGTAGTGAGCTGATAACTGGCTGTGCTCTCTGCCTATGCTGCCCTCTTACTATATACATTGTTCTTAGTTGTGTCTGAGGACTACAGAAACCCACCGTTCTATGTTATAGTGAACCCCAACGTTCCGTTCCATGTTATAGCTAGAGAAAGTCTCTTTAGTCCTGATACAGTACAATAAGTGAATGTTGTTGCCCTAGGACAAGAAGTGTATTACTGGCAAAAAAGAAGCAGAAAAAAGAAAATGAATGCAGTCAAGTCAAGTCAAGCTTTATTGACAGATGGGGTTCCTAGCACCAAGTGGCCTGAGATACGGGGCCCCAAAGTCGGTTAGGAAAATGTCATTCTCTGCTGCAGAAAAGTGCTCAACGTTTTCCGAACCGCCTTTGGGGCCTCGTATCTCGGGGCCACTTGGTGCTTGGAACCCCATCTTTGGATATGTTGTAGTGATAGTTCCACTGGGTTTGCACACCAAATTTGGGGTTCCTATTGACAGATGGGGTTTCTAGCACCAAGTGGCCCCGAGATACGGGGCCCCAAAGTCGGTCAACTGTGTCCATCTGCAGCAATGTCATTTCGGGACCCTTTGGGTCCAGAGACCCAAATTTTGGCTGCAGCTAGGGGGCATCTAGGAACCCTTAGCTACCAAGTTTAGGGGACCTTTGGCTGCAAATGGGCACAGTGAGGCTGCAAATGGGCATTGTTGACCCTCTTTTGCACTTACAGTATCTGTGCATTTCTCTCCCTAAGCTTATACTCGAGTCAATAAGTTTTCACAGTTTTTTTGTGGTAAAATTAGGTGCCTCGGCTTATATTTGGGTCAGCTTATACTCGAGTATATACGGTATAATTAAATGTACAAAGAATAAAAACACAGTGAGGAATACACATCTGGGAACTATGTAACTGTACATATACTATATGTTTCCAAAAGTCTTTGTAGCCGCAAGTGTTTATAAAAGTGTCTAGTGCATATTCAAGAGTAAAACGGAGGGGACGTGAGACATTCCTGATCCCAATATATAGGAATAGAAGAGGTTTCAAAGAGGATTGGAGTTGAAGGCTCTCACAGCCTGGGGGAAAAAAACAGTTGAACAGTCTGACAGTCCTGGTTTTGATACTCCGGTCCCTTCTACCTGATGGCAAGAGCTGAAAGAGACTGTGGGAGGGATGAGTAGGATCCCTCACGATACTGGTAGCTTTTCTGGAGCATCGTGTATGGAAAAATTTCCAGGATGGAGGGGAGAGAGACACCAATAATCTTTTCAGCCGTCTTCACTAGCCGCTGCAGGGTCTTGCGGTCAGCGGAACTGCAGTTCCCATACCAGACAATAATGCAGCTGGTCAACATGCTTTCAACGGTTCCCCTATAAAATGTAGTAAGGATGGGTGGGGGAGACTGGCTTTTTTAAGGTGGAGGAGAAAATATAGGCGAGGTTGTGCCTTTTTGGTTAGTGACGTGATGTTGGTTGTCCAGGTAAGATCTTCTGACATGTGCACTCCCAGGAATGTAATACTGCTTACTCTCTCCACAGTCAAGCTGTCGATGGTCAGTGGGGAGTGAAATCCATCACAACCTCCTTTGTTTTCCTTACATTAAGGAACAGGTTGTACTACACCATTTAACCAGTTGTTCCACTTCCTCTCTGTAGAGTGTTTCATCATTGTTGCTGATGAGACCCACCACAGTTGTGTCATCCACAAACCTGATGATATGGTTGGAGCTGAACTTGGCAGTACAGTAATGGGTCAGCAGTGTGAAGAGCAGCGGGCTGAGCACACATCCCTGTGGGGCACCTGTGCTCAGTGTGGTCGTGCTCGACGTGCTGCAGCCAACACGGACTGACTGGGGTCTTTCCGGTTCCAATTACAGAGGGGCAGGTTGAGGCCCAGCTAGTTCAATTTAGTGATAAGTTGCTGAGGAATTATTGTATTAAATGCTGAGCTAAAGTCAATGAACAGCATTCTAACATAAGTGAGGGTATTACGTGCTGACGTCACCACGCAAAGAAGGACGGGAGTGTCTGTTCGTTTGTAGCCGGCCGGCTCTACAATTTTGAATCTGCTGTTTTATTTTCGCCAGTTAGTAAGTGCAAACTTTTTATGTTTTGAATAAAATTTTTAAATTACAGTATAACGCTATGGTGCGAATATCCGTGCTTGCTGTATTTTGGCTTCTTAAACTGGGCTATGCGGTAAGGGGACATCTTGTAAGGAGATTGCATATGATTATCTGCTGATTGAAATTCACTGCTTGGTAAGGAGGCACTTCTTATGGTGGTTGTCTGCGATCTATCTGGATATATTGCGCACCTAATTTCACTTGTGGCGGTTTGCTAAAAGTGAAATTTTTTAAAGGGAGATTTTCTTGCCTATGTGAATTATTTTTGGCATCTGGTAAGGAGGCCTTTTATGCGGTGGTGGTGTCTTTTGGTCACTTATATTCATCTGTGGTCACGGGTGTCTCTTCATACCTAATTGGACACTATCTCCACTCATTAACCCTCCACTCACTGGTTTCCGCTGTATATATTTTAGCAGTATTATGCTATGGTATAATTTTTTTTTGTTTTTCCGGTGATCGCTAACTGTGTTCTATGAGTATACCTGAGAAAATCCTGTATTGCTTCACTACAACCTATAACAAACGGATCATCAACCCGGGCTGGGTTAAAGCCATATGCTGGTTTTATGGCTTACTTCTGGTAAGCATGTTCTCCATAAATACATAGAGCAACGTTTTGGAAGGTTACTTTTCACAGAAGAATTTATACCTGTTGAGAGATATTATTTCCACTAAAAGAGACTTTTTAATATATATATATATTATTTGGAGTAGATCACATCTCCAATCTCTATATAGACTCTATGAGCGCAATTTTTTTTTTCTTTATATTATACCTGTGTTTATCCCACAATTATTGCGGCTATGGTTAGAGTCTTTAAAATTTATTTGTTAATGTGTGTTTGATTAGCGCAGTTTTTTTACCTTTTATTCTAACATAAGAGTCTTTCTGTTCTAAGTGGGTAAGGGTCAAGTGAAGAGTAGAAGATACTGCATCGTCCGTGGAGCGGTTTGAACGGTATGCAAACTGATATGGGTCCAGCGTGTTTGAAAGACTGGACTTGGGCGAGGGGCAAATACCGGAAATGCTAAGCTGGAACAATAGTAAACAAAAAACTAGAACCTTACTATCAGGCGCAGGCGCACAGGTCCGGCGCTACGGCGCATAGTGAGAGATGGAGAGACATCGCGGCGGCGCACGCGCACTCGCGGCCCAGCTGAGCGGCGCATGCGCACTAGCGCGCGCCCCATGTGACCTCCAGCCGGCCTATAAAAGAGAGGCCTCTGCACCCAAACAGACGCTGGTTCATCTGTCAGCTGTTCCCTTGTTCCTTGTACCTGTGCCTGCTTATTATACCTGCCTACCAGTTGCCGACCCGGATTGTCTTGACCTCTCTGCCTTCTCCAACCTTGACCCTTGGCTTGTTTACCCGGATTGCTGTCTATCTCCTTGTGTTTGACCCTCGGCCTGCATACCGGACTACCAACTCCTGTCTACTAGTACTTGACCCTCAGCCTGCCTTGGACCTTCCGTTCCTTACGCCTGACCACTCTACCTGGACTTGCCTACCTGTGTTTGACCCCCTAGCTTGTGCCTGACTAATCTCTGTGTTTGATCCTCAGCCTGCTTCCTGCCTATCTGCCAGTGTTGAAACCTCAGCCAGTCTTTCAGCTTCTACTCTACTGTACGCTGCAGTACCTGGGCCCACGCCTAGCCACCACCCAGCAGGTGGCTTGTGCCTCTTGGTGCCAACCGTCCCCTGTACCACCTTCAGGGGCAGTGGGCGCTGAGTCGCAAGGGCAACCGCTCTCGGCATCTTGGCCTCGGTGAGTACTTTAGTTCCTGATAGTACGAACCAGCCATGACAGAGGCCAACAGAGCGGGATCTCCTCTGGAGATGCTATGCCAACAGGTATCTGCCCTCATGGAAGCTGTACAGAAACTGCAAGAAGGCTATGTACAAGTTGACAGCCGCCTCCAACAATTGGCAGCTGCTTCTCCTCCAGCAAGTCCAGCTCCCGGATCAGCCAGTGGAATTTCCGCACCACAGGCCCAACCTCCACCTGCCATGATGATGGCTGTGCCCGAACCCAGGGTACCAGTACCTGAGCGATTTTCAGGCGATCGCAGGAAGTTCAGGTCCTTCAAAAACACCTGCACCTTATACCTTGCCTTACAGCCCCGAACCTTCTCTTCGGAGATCGTAAAAGTAGGATTCATCATGTCACTACTGTCAGAAGAACCCCAGACTTGGGCCCACGGCCTCATGGAGCAAAGGAACCCCCTGCTAAACACCGTAGATTCCTTCTTTGAAGCAATGGGCCAACTTTATGATGATCCCCAGCGCACTGCCACAGCCGAAGCCACCCTACATACCCTCTCCCAGGGTAAAAGACCAGTAGAAGACTATACGGCGGAATTCCGTAAATGGTCAGCCGACACTACTTGGAATGAGGCAGCCCTCCGTTATCAATATCGGCTGGGGCTGAACGAAACCCTGAAGGATGAGTTAGCCCGTGTCGAGACCCCCACATCCCTGGAGGAGTTAATCCAACTGGCCACTAAACTGGATCGGCGCATGCGGGAATGGCGTTCCGAGCGCCTACAAAGTCCCCGATCAGTGTGGGTAACACCTAGGGTTCCTTCTGCATACCCTACCTCCTCCATTCCTTCAGGCACCCCGGCTCCGGAGGGGGAGCCCATGCAACTAGGCCTAGTTCGCCCCCGCCTTTCCCAGGAAGAAAGGCAGCGCAGACGCAGATCCAATTTATGCCTCTACTGCGGAGGATCTGGACACTACCTGCTGAACTGTCCCATCCGGCCCAGTAAGTCGCCACCTCAGCATACTATGAACTGTCAAACCA
Source organism: Lithobates sylvaticus (assembly GCA_028564925.1). Taxonomy (NCBI): domain Eukaryota; kingdom Metazoa; phylum Chordata; class Amphibia; order Anura; family Ranidae; genus Lithobates; species Lithobates sylvaticus. Next base: position 40,817,908 of record CM053036.1, on the reverse strand, counting down.
TTAACCTTGTCCAGGCTTACGTGACTTTTTCTGTCTCCCTACAGCTGGCGGGAAAGAAGATTCGGCTACCGGCCGTAATTGATTCGGGTGCTTGCAGCTGTTTCCTGGACATCTCCATCGCCAATGAATGGCATATTCCTTGCTTAAATAAAGAAAGACCCTTACTGGTCCACTTGGCTGATGGGTCTCTTCCACATTCGGGACCAGTAATTCAAGAGACCCCACCTATCCTCACCACTACAGACTCGGGCCACCAGGAACTTTTACGGTTCGATCTTATATCCTCTCCGATGTTTCCTATCATACTTGGACTCCCTTGGTTACAAGCCCATGATCCCCAAATCCATTGGGACCGGAAGGAGGTCTCCTTCTCTTCTCCTTACTGCCACCAACATTGCATCTCCCCAGCTCCGAGCTGCCATCTGGCAGTCATCTCGGCACCGGAGAACCTTCAGCACATCCCGCCAGTCTACCAGGACTTTAAGGATGTTTTCGACAAAAAAAAGGCCGACCATCTACCACCTCACCGGGCTTATGACTGCCCCATTGAGCTACTCACTGGCTCTGAGATTCCTTTCGGGCGCATATTTCCGCTATCTGAAACCGAGCTAAAGGCCTTGAAAGTTTACATCGACGAAAATCTTGAAAAGGGCTTCATTCGGCCCTCTACCTCCCCGGCCGGGGCTGGCATTTTTTTTGTGGGGAAGAAGGATGGGTCACTCCGACCCTGCATCGATTATAGGGAACTTAATAAAGTCACCGTCAAAAACCGGTACCCATTACCTCTAATTCCCGAGCTCTTCCAACGGTTCTGATCGGCTAAAGTTTTTTCCAAGCTTGACTTGAGAGGTGCTTATAATCTTGTCAGGATCCGCGCAGGTGACGAGTGGAAAACAGCCTTCAGGTCCAGGTTTGGCCATTACGAATATCTAGTGATGCCATTTGGTCTGTGCAATGCTCCAGCCACCTTTCAACACCTGGTGAATGACATCTTTAGGGAACACCTGGATGATTTCTTGGTCATATACTTGGATGATATCCTCATTTTTTCAGCTACCCTGGATCTGCATCGGAAGCACGTTAGGAGAGTACTTACCATCCTCAGAACCCATCAACTATACCTTAAGGCTGAGAAGTGTGAATTTGAGAGGACTACAGTGCAGTTTTTGGGATTTATCATCTCTACCAAAGGCACTTCAATGGATCCCCAAAAGGCGGTAGTAGAGTGGTCAGCTCCCAAAGACAAGAAGGCCGTTCAACGATTCATTGGGTTTGCCAATTTTTATCGGAGGTTCATCATCGGTTTCTCTACTATTGTTGCTCCCATTACCCGCTTAACCCAACAGCATGGCCGCTTCCAATGGTCCCAGGAGGCCCAGGATGCCTTCATCAAATTAAAGACCCTCTTTACCTCTGCTCCCATTCTACGACATCCGGACCCGCTACTTCCCTTTGTACTAGAAGTGGACGCCTCGGAATCAGCCACAGGTGCCATTCTTTCTCAACGACACGGGCCAAAAGCCCTCCTTCACCCTGTGGCCTTTGCCTCCCGGAAATTGAGCCCGTCCGAAAGGAATTACGATGTCGGTGATCGTGAGTTATTGGCCATTAAATCTGCTCTAGAAGAATGGAGGTACCTTCCCGAGGGGGCAACCCACCCAATTACTATCTTCACTGATCATAAAAACCTCGAATACTTACGTACCACCAAACGGTTGAGGCCCCGTCAAGCCCGCTGGGCACTTTTTTTTCAAGATTCACATTCCACATTTTCTACCGGCCAGGGTCCAAGAACGGCAAAGCAGATGCACTCTCCCGCATCTCTCCAGAATCCTCCCAAGTATCGGAACCCAGTACCATTCTGACCCCCCAAAATTTTCTGCTTCTTACTCCAATAAATGTATCTACTTCTCTCCACACCGCTTCAGCTCATTGCAAGGATCCCATTGTATCTACTCTAGAGAAACGTGAAAATCTATTCTGGTCTCGGGATAAAATTTTTGTGCCCCTAGAAGTAAGACCTTTAGTCTTGAAGACTCTCCATGACCACAGACTGGCGGGTCATTTCGGAAACCGAAAAACAGCTGAACTCATCTCCCGCACCTTCTAGTGACCAGGCTGGAGGCAAGACTGCCGAACTTACATCTCTTCTTGTGTCCCGTGCCAACGAAGCAAGGGTCCTAAAACCAAGCCCTGGGGTTTATTGAAGCCATTACCCATCCCGGAACGTCCATGGGCCGATATCTCGATGGACTTCATCGTGGACTTACCACCCTCGGAAGGCTTTTCCACCATACTGGTAGTGGTTGATCGGCTGTCTAAAATGAGCCACTTCCTACCCATGGTTGGTACCCCCTCTGCCCTAGAGACTGCCAACATTTTTATTAAATAGGTCGTCAGGCTTCCCCAAGAGCATTGTCTCAGACAGAGGCTCACAATTCACCTCAAAATTCTGGAAGGAACTCTGCAAAGCTCTAGGAATTAAGGCCTGTCTTTCTTCAGCTTACCATCCACAGAGCAATGGCCAAACGGAGCGAACCAACCAAACGCTCGAGCAATATTTACGCTGCTTCTGCTCCTCCGCACAAGATGACTGGTCCTCCCTGCTGGCATACGCGGAATTCGCGTACAACGATTCCTCCCACTCAGCCACCAACCAAACTCCTTTTTAGGCAAACTTTGGTTTTCATCCATCCTTCCTCCCGAATTCTTTCCCTGAAACACCAGTTCCCGCTGTACAGGAGCGACTAGAAGCTATTCAAACCAATTTCCAAAAACTCCAGGAGACTATGCAACAGGCTCAAGAGGGATACGAAAAATATCACAACAGGGGAAGGAAGGAGAACCCTCATTTCAAAGTCGGAGAAAAGGTGTGGTTGTCAACGGCTCATCTCAAGCTCTCATGCCCCTCACGGAAACTAGGCCCCAAATTTATTGGGCCATTTGAGGTCAAAAAGGCGGTGAATCCCGTGGCCTTTGAGCTGTCTCTACCTAAGGCATACAAAATACATCCTGTTTTTCATGCCTCTCTGTTGAGACCTTTGGTCCCCAGTCCTTTCCCGAATAGAGAGGAACCTCCTCCACCACCTGTCACAATCGATGTTATGGAAGAATTCGAAGTAGAATCGCTACTAGGTTGCAGGAAGGTGGGTCGCCAGCTGCAATACCTGGTGAAATGGAAGGGGTATCATCCGGAAGATAACTCCTGGGAGCCATCCGGAAATTTCCATGCCCCGAGGCTAATCAGGATCTTTCAGCAAGAACACCCTGAGCTTATGGACAGCCTGGGCGTCCGGAGTCCGCCCCTCAGGAGGGGGCACTATCAGGGACCTTGTCCGCCGCGCACTCTAGTGCGCAGGCGCACAGGTCCGGCGCTGCGGTGCATAGTGAGAGATGGAGAGACATCGCGGCGGCGCACGCGCACTCGCGGCCCAGCTGAGCGGCGCGCGCGCATGCGCACTAGCGCGCGCCCCATGTGACCTCCAGCCGGCCTATAAAAGAGAGGCCTCTGCACCCAAACAGACGCTGGTTCGTCTGTCAGCTGTTCCCTTGTCCTTGTACCTGTGCCTGCTTATTATACCTGCCTACCAGTTGCCGACCCGGATTGTCTTGACCTCTCTGCTCTCTCCAACCTTGACCCTTGGCTTGTTTACCCGGATTGCTGTCTATCTCCTTGTGTTTGACCCTCGGCCTGCATACCGGACTACCAACTCCTGTCTACTAGTACTTGACCCTCAGCCTGCCTTGGACCTTCCATTCCTTACGCCTGACCACTCTACCTGGACTTGCCTACCTGTGTTTGACCCTCTAGCTTGTGCCTGACTAATCTCTGTGTTTGATCCTCAGCCTGCTTCCTGCCTATCTGCCAGTGTTGGAACCTCAGCCAGTCTTCCAGCTTCTACTCTACTATACGCTGCAGTACCTGGGCCCACGCCTAGCCACCACCCAGCAGGTGGCTTGTGCCTCTTGGTGCCAACCGTCCCCTGTACCACCTTCAGGGGCCGTGGGTGCTGAGTCGCAAGGGCAACCGCTCTCTGCATCTTGGCCTCGGTGAGTATTTTAGTTCCTGATACTTACTAACCTCTCAAAGCACTTCATCTTTATTGGAGTTAGTGCTATAGGATAATGATGAAGTGCTTTGAGAGGTTAGTAAGGTTCTAGTTTTTTATTTACTATTGTTCCGGCTTAGCATTTTCGGTATTTGGCCCTCGCCTATAATGAGGCTTGAGCCGCAATTCACAACACGTCAGTGTTGATATCCGGAAGCCTGTGCTATGCGCTGACGTCTATTGTTAGACATTACACCAGGCCGCATACTTCCTGTTTCCGGTTTTTCCAATACGAGGCTTGAAACGCATGCCGTCTGCGCCATCTTGGTTACCCAGAAATGAGCGTAATTGATTGCTAGCAAACAATTGGAGACACTATTCAATGAGGGGGCTAATTATATTATATATAGGCAGTAAAAACAGTGGATCGGTACCCCAGATGATGTCCCATAGGACGAAACGCGTCGGTAAGGACTACTGATGCCACTGTTACTGCCAAATTTTACCTAAAAGCGCTTGTTTTTCATCACCAAATGTGAGTGTTACTCTTTTACTCAATAAATATGCTGTGAGTTATTTTATGGAATCACGCTATGTGCCCTCCTGTTTTCTTCTTTTTTCTCTTGATAATAATCCTTTTGGGTGTACTAACCCATACACCATCATTGGAAGTTCTACCTATTGGTTCCCTGGAGTTCGTGGCTGTGGAGATAGTCTCTTTTTGGTATCTACTACCATTCAAGCCTGATTGACTCAGTGGGTGTATACCCATCTGGGTCTAATCGTTCTGGTAAGCCTTTAAGAGCTTACGGTGGCGGATCATTTATCATCTTATTTTCACTTCAAATCACTGAATAGACTGCATTTATTGTGTCACTTTTTGGATCACTATCACCAAGTTTTTGGATATCCACTAATAGGATTGGGACTGTCATTGTTCTTACTATTAAGGACTATATATATGTTGTGGATCTGTATCAAACACATTGTTTCACTGTATTTCGATTATTTAGCACTTGGTTGTGTTATTGATATCTATATTTTATTTTTTCCTTTTTTTGTGGTATATTTTAATTATTCTCAGCACAATCTGAGTTTTTTTCATGTGAGTGCTGCACTTTTTTTACTCACATTTTGCAATATTGATCCTCTGCTGTGCTGGCTGCTCGTGTCTTTTAAAGGGACAGCACGGTATATATTATATATAATGCATCACATTAAGCCCAGCAGCCGTCACATCTGAGGAATTGCAATATTTGCCATTTTTCTTTTTAGAGTTCTTTAACAGTCTTGCTGATCACAATCCTTCCTCAGTGTCAAAGGCCTGAGCTCACAGAGGCCGAACATGGCAAACATTTGCTCTAGATAAGAGATCAGAACAATCTACAAATGAGGCTGACATCATGTAATACTGGAAACACTGTGACACCTTCCAAACAAAGTATACTGTACATTTTTACGATAAAGCTTATTTACAGGAAGCATTGACCTTTGTACCAGATCGGAAGTGATGGCATGGAGACCAGAAAAGCAATAGGCATGGTGGAATAAGCTGGGAGTATCCAGTTTAACATGAACTTGAACTTTGCTCACTTAGGACAGTGTAACAGGTTTGCTGCGTGTAATTTGGTGGGGTAGGACACATGGGGGGTGGGGGGGTCGTCACGTCCTCCATGTTTCCCTCCTTGTTGGGTGCCCAATGTGGTTCACACAGGAGGCCTACCCCGAGGTGGGTTCTGTGGGCATAAATTTGGTCACTCATCCTTGCACTGGGGTAACACTTTGCCCGAAGGCGTTCTCACCAATGCCCGGGACCAGGCGGGGGCCACGGTCATGTGAAGAATCCAACAATAAGGCAGTCCCCCAACTCAGTGATGAGCCACTTGTGTGTACGTCGTGTTGTATGTAGGGTTCCTCCAGATGATGATGTCCCTTGTCCTACATACTTGTACAGGTGTATGTGTTGCATTAGGAGGGACATGCAGAGCCTATGCCCACCCCACCAATCAGCGTACCTCTGCTACCTCACTCCCAGTAACAGAATGGGGTCCCGCCAAGCACTTAGCATAGGCCTCATACATGCTTTCGCTTAACTCTTGCCTTCTTGTGCTCAGTGATCAGACCATAGATCTCCAAAATGCTAATTCGCCTGGTGGAGTCAGACAGCTAGGGTGGGAGCCGGACACCTAACCCCCTCACTACCAGAGGACCTGTCACCTAACCAGGTACCACACCAACGACTGGTTGCTGTTTAATTCTGTGGTTACCCATAGCAACTTCTTCTCCTCTCAGACTCACAGACTAACCTTGCATTGCAGTGATATTTCATAAACCCCCAATGTGCTATTTCAGACCCTGGTTCCTTAAAGAGACACTAGCCCCCCCCCCCCCCCCGAGTAACTTCAGTCTAGGTGTTAAGCAGTTGAAACAACTTTATTGAACTTTTGGCAGAGCATGTATAACATGCGGTAACATCTGCTCCCTTACTAAACCAAACCGTGGCTGCCCCAGGTTACCTGTACTGGTGAAGTCTCTTAGAACAGTGGCAGATCTTCCAAGGTCGCACTTGCAACCGAGTCCCGGTGTTGCACCACTGTCAGGGGAGCCCCAGCAAGGTTGCTGACTGCAGGGCTCTGAGCTGAGAACATCTCTCTCAGACAGCCCAGAGCCTGCAGTGATAGTTCCCCCTTCCTCCTCCCTTGCACAGATGGAAGAGGAGAAAGACGATCTGTTCCTTCTTCTCCTGCCCCTCTCCTCCTGCCATAGTGCAATGTGCTGGGTGTTCAGTGTGTTCCTGCGCCTTTAAGAAGGGGTGGGCTCTCTCCAGTCACCTGCCCTTCGTCTATCCATCAGAATTCATGTGCTCCCACTGTGGAGATTCTTAAAAGTTAGAGGTAGGGTCTGTAGGATACAGGGGGCCTTGCCGAGGCCTGCAACTTATGCATGTATTTGCAAATGTGTGCAACTAAACCCCTGTTTTTAATGCATACTGTTAGACAGGTCCATTTGGTTTGTCGCAGGCTGGTTGGTAAGTTGAGCATGGAAATTCCTTGGTTTTCAATTTTCAGCTTTGAAAATGAAATCTGTACCCTTGTGCGAGTACACACCGGTGCCGGCAGTTAAGCATGCACTGCATTTTCTGTTTTGCATTTCTATGGGAAAAAATACCCTGTTGCTGTGGCTCGTGGGCACCACAACAGACACTTTTTACTCTGTATGCCCATATACTTTACTGCAATGTGTTAGAGATCTAACACTGAAGAAAAAAATGTACCATATTGCAGCTTATCATTCCTTGTATACCTTCAGCTGGTTATTTCTAACTGCCCTTTACAGAGATCTGTGGAGGATTCTAGTAAAAGTTTAATCAGAAAAAGATTAAAGAAAACTGTAATCTTTTATTTTTTTGAACACATAACATACAGTATGTAACAAATATATCATATGACAGCTGTTAGTCTTTATGTTGGAACACATAATCCCTTGTTCTTCCCTTTTATCATCTTTTATCATGTTGCTTAATATTACACAAACAGTGATGTGTGGGGCAAAATCACTGAGCCCTCTTTGGGGTTAAGGAGCATTTTTATTGGAGATAGAAGTACTGTACATACAGTGCCTTGAAAAAGTATTCATACCCCTTTAAATTTTCCCAATTTTGTCATGTTACAACCAAAAACGTAAATGTATTTTTTGGGGAATTTTATGTGATAGACCAACACAAAGTGGCACATAATTGTGAAGTGGAAGGAAAATGATAAATGGTTTTCAATTTTTTTTTACACATATCTGAAAAGTGTGGCGTGCATTTGTATTCAGCCCCCTTTACTCTGATACCACTAACTAAAATCTAGTGGAACCAATTGCCTTCAGAAGTCACCTAATTGGTAAAAAAATGTCCACCTGTGTGCAATTTAATCTCAATATAACTACAACTGTTCTGTGAAGCCCCCAGAGGTTTGTTAAAGAACCTTAGTGAACAAACAGCATCATGAAGGCCAAGGAACACACCAGAAAGGTCAGGGATAAAGTTTTGGAGAAGTTTACAGCAGGGTTAGGTTAAGAAAAACATTCAAGCTTTAAACATCTCGCGGAGCTCTGTTCAATCTATCATCCGAAAATGGAAAGAGTATGGCACAATTGCCAACCTACCAAGACATGGTCGTCCACCTAAACTGACAGGCCGGGCAAGGAGAGCATTAATTGGAGAAGCAGCCATGAGGCCCATGGTAACTCTGGAGGAGATGCAGAGATCCACAGCTCAGGTGGGAGAGTCTGTCCACAGAACAACTATTAGTCGTGCTCTCCACAAATCTGGCCTTTATGTAAGAGTGGCAAGAAGAAAGCCATTGTTGAAAGAAAGCCATAAGAAGTCCCGTTTGCAGTTTGCGAGAAGCCATGTGGGGGACACAGCAAACATGTGGAAGAAGGTGCGATGAGACCAAAATTTAATGTTTTGGCCTAAAAGCACCCTGAACACACCATCACCATCGTGAAACATGGTGGTGGCAGCATCATGTTGTGGGGATGCTTTTCTTCAGCAGGGACAGGGAAGCTGATCAGAGTTGGTGGGAAGATGGATGGAGCCAAATAGAGTGCCATCTTAGAATAAAACCTGTTAGAATCTGCAAAAGACTTAAGACTGGGGGGAGGTTTACCTTCCTGCAGGACAATGATCCTAAACATACAGCCAGAGCTACAATGAAATGGTTTAGATCAGGGGTCTCAAACTGGCAGCAATCCAGCTGTTGCAAAACTACAAGTCCCATGAGCCATTGCAGGGCTGGAAAAAGTATTACCATCTGTATCATTTATATGTTTGGTAGTTTGGTTTTAAACTACGATAACTGTCCTATTGTACCGATGTTATACAAATGTGTATTTTTTGATATTTTGATATTATGAATACATTTATATTTTTCTAAAATATTAGTATGTGTTGCCTTAAAAATCACACCCTCTAGAGGTATCCTTGTATTTTTACTTGCAAGGCTGACAGTTACAAGCATGGCTCCCACAGGCAGAGGCATGATGGGACTTGCAGTTTTGCAACAGCTGGAGGGCCACCAGTTTGAGACCCCTGGTTTAGATAAAGAAAAACAAAGAAAAGAATCCCCTAAGGGTTTGGACTTTTTAGGCATGTAGGATATATAACCCCAGATATCCTACATGCCTAAAAAGTCCAAACCCTTAGGGGATTCTTTTCTTTGTTTTTCTGTACTATAGGATGTGGCATGAAACCTTAAAATCCCCTTTTTTTCTTATGTGTGATCTCTGCTAAGCCTACAACTTTTTCTGGTTTAGATAAAAGCATATTCATGTGTTAGAGTGGCCCAGTCAAAGTCCAGACCTAAATCCAATTGAAAATCTGTGGAAAGACTTAAAAATTGATGTTCACAGATGCTCTCCATCCAAGCTTGAGCTATTTTGCAAAGAAGAATGGGCAAAAATGTCACTCTCTAGATGTGCAAAGCTGGTAGAGACATCCCCAAAAAGACTTGCAGCTGTAATTGCAGTGAAAGGGGGTTCTACAAAGTATTGAATCTGATTACAAATGCACACCACACTTTTCACATATTTATTTGTAAAAAAAATGTGAAAACCATTTTTCAATTTCCTTCCACTTCACAATTGTAGGGTGAGGTTCCACCCACTGATGAAGTCAATGCCCAGAACGACACGCGTCTGGGACTAGGAGTAGAGCCCATGTATGTAATCCCGTGGTCGTTATTATCTTTGCTGAAGCACGCTGGGACTCTCTTATGCTCATGTAACCTGCCTGACACGCCGGCACAGTTGAGTGCCTTTTATTGGAATGTTCTACCTGTATTTCATTTGTTATTAGAGTACTTGTACAGAGAGCACTAGATACTTTTTTTTGTTTGCATATGCCCTTGATAGTGAATTTACACCACTGAAAGGAAGTATTGGAGATCTTGAACAGAGTGGAGCGTGCATCTTATTATACCCTGATCAGGGGACTGCTTACTTAGACCCACTCCTAAGTATAAGGTGAGCTGCCATCCTATTACTGGTGGAGGTTTACGTTTGAGCACTGATTATAATTATTCACACAGAGATGGAAAATAAGGAGCACAGTGAATTGTTGATCACCTTAATAACTTTGTTTCTATTTGGGACTTTCACCTTTCACCATGTAACATTGTTGCACATATATTTATAGTTATTCTCTTATTAATTAGTTTCATTATTATGAGTTGTGCTGCAC
>CM053036.1:40730968-40807181 GCA_028564925.1 Lithobates sylvaticus | reverse complement strand
TCCATCTGGCACATTAAAATTCCCATCATTTGCCCTTCCGGGGATTCTTGCATATTCAGGAAGATGCAGTAGTTAGCACGGTTGAGAGGTTTGCTATAATATCATCCAACTGTAGAATCATAGAAAAATTCTTTAACCAGTTCCTGATGTTAAGTATGAAAGGCTGGAAGGTAAACTCACAGCTCAGTGTAACTTCTGGAAATATGAATGATGGCAACCTAACCGCTTCTCACATTATAGTTCAATTAAAGTGTATATAAACCCAGAAACAAAAATGTAACGTATTACAGCTACCCAACCCTTAGATGTGGTGGCTGAATTGGTTTCTTATGCTGCGTATACGGATAGCGGATTTTCCGTCGGGAAAATCTTGGATGGTTTCTCTGACGGAATTTCGCTCAAGCTTGGCTTGCATACACACGGGTCACACAAAAGTTCTCTGAACTTTCAACCGTCAAGAACGCGGTGACGTACAACACTACGACGAGCCGAGAAAATAAAGTTCAATGCTTCCGAGCATGCGTCGAATTGTTTCTGAGCATGTGTAGGAATTTTGCGCGTCGGAATTGGTACAGATGATCAGAATTTCCGATCCGAACTTTTTACGCCCGAAAAATTGAGAACCTGCTCTCAATCTTTTGCTGGCTGAAATTCCACCAGCAAAAGTCCGATGGAGCATACACAGTCGCATTTTCCGACCAAAAGCTCTCATCAGACTTTTACTGGCAGAATTTCCGATCGCGTGTACGCAGCATAATGCATTTTCCGATGAAAAGCGCTCATCTGTCTTTTGCTGGCCGAAATTCCGATCGTGTGTACGCGGCATTAGTCTTTTTTTCCCATTACTTTGACCTGGTGATAAGCCATTATCACTTCCTAACTTTGGGTGGCTACACTTACTGCTCCACTGATTCTATGGAGGAGCAACGTAGTCAGCCTTGGACAGCAGCATTGTGTTAGGTGGACTTTACAGTTACTAACAAACTCTAGCTAACACTTTGTAAGCAGTTAGAGCAACCGTTTTTTTTTTCTTTTGGACTAAAGGTTGTACCTAAATAAATAAACACTGACCATTGTAAGCAACCCTGCCAGTGGTAAAAGGTTTGTCCCAACCCTCAAACTTGCCTCACTTCCTGTCCTGTTCAAAATATTATCGGGAAATGAGAGCAAATCTCCAACAAGGCATTATAGACCAGTAAAACCTGGGAGAGGTGTAGCGATGGATGGTGGCCCTAAGCTGCTCAGCAGAACGTCTTCTCCTACTGCAGTTTGTTGCTCCGTCACTGCTAGTGATAGACAGCTCCGGAAGAGACAGGAGCAAAGAAGGACTTTATGTTGCTGTTGCTGCATTTTAGGAGGAAGTTTACCCCTAGAAATGGTTGAAGCGCTCTCCCCGACTTCCAGAGACCTAATAGTGACCCCCTGAGTCAGGGAGGGCTGACATTCCTCCTCAGGGTGCAGGTTACTAGGCATGGTGGGTGTAGTGCAACGTGGAAAGATGGGCGCCAGTCACTTTTAAAAATGAACAAAGAGAGTTTTATTCATCTTAACAGGAACACGGGGAAAGAGGGGTAGGGCACAGGACATGCAATAGCAATTATGCAGACCCCTTGGACAAAAATAGAACTAACTAGGCAGACAGCGATACAGAAAAGGGGCCTTTAAGCTGAATGCAGCAATCTGTATTTCATAGCAACTGCTGTCTCCTATAGCAACGACTTTACTCACAGTATCCCACTGTAGAACCTCAAGTTTAGCTCACAGCTCCCCGCTGTATTCTTCAAGCTTCACCCACAGCTACCTACTGGGTTCCTCTGACTCACAGCTACCCGCTGGATCCCTCAAGCTTATCTCACAGCTACCCACTGGATCCCTCAAGCTTATCTCACAGCTACCCACTGGATCCCTCAAGCTTATCTCACAGCTACCCACTGGATCCCTCAAGCTTATCTCACAGCTACCCACTGGATCCCTCAAGCTTATCTCACAGCTACCCACTGTACTTCTTCAAGCTTTACTGTACTCATAGTTACATAGTAGGTGAGGTTGAAAAAAGACACATGTCCATCAAGTCCAACTTATGTGTCACGTACCTAGTGGTATTGAGCCCGAATTGCAGAGGAGGGCCTTCCTTACGGCTCCCACTCCCGGTTCCCTGGTAAGGTAACAGAGGACGCAGGAGTAAGGAGGGGCACGGGTGTCTGGCAGGATCAACGGACCGGATTGGATGGATCAACTGGATCAGTTCAGCAGACTGGATTAGCACAGCGGATAGGAACAGCTTAGCAGACTGGATCAGCACAGCGGATAGGAACAGCTTAGCAGACTGGATCTGTGCAGCAGATGGGACAGTTCAGCAAACTGGATCTGTGCGGCAGACTGGATCGTCAAACAGGCCGGGTCAGGTATCAGGTTGGCAAGAAGGTACAGAGGGAGCAGGCAGGAGGATGGTCACAGGGTGCAGGCGGATAGCAGGAAGGTCACAGGTAAGCCAGGTCTAAACACAGGTAGGTACTTCAGATCAGGTATAAGGCACACAGCGCTATAGAGCAGACAGCGGGGACCGACTGTGACAGGCAGATTTAAATAGCCTATCTGGCGCCAACAGGGGCGTGCACTCGTCTTCCTGCGTGCGCGCCCGTGCGCAGGCGCGCGCACGCGCGTTCCCGCGCATGTGCAATGGCACCCGTGGATGTAAGCCAAGGAGCCCGGGGCGCCGATTACTGGCAGGATCTTCATGACATTATGTGTGTGATTTTATGTCAGTAATACATTATATAACCCTGTGTGTCATTCAGGTGCTTATCTAATCATTTTTTGAAACCATCAATGTTCCTCGCTGAAACCACCGCCTGTGGAAGGAGATTCCACATCCTTGCCGCTCTTACAACAAAGAAACCTTCACGCAGTTTAAGGTTAAACCTCTTTTCTTCTAATTTTAATGATTGGCCACGTATCTTATTAAACTCCCTTTCGCGGAAAAGTTTTATCCCAGTAAGGTATTTGTAAATTGAAATCATATCCCCTCTCAAGCATCTCTTCTCCAGAGAGAATAACTTTCTAGTAACCATTCCTCACAACTAAGATCCTCCAGTCCCTTTATTAGTTTTGTTGCCCTTTTCTATACTCGCTCCATTTCCAGCACATCCTTCCTGAGGACTGGTGCCCAGAACTGGACAGCATACTCCAGGTGAGGCCGGATCAGAGTCTTGTAGAGCGGGAGAATGATCGCTTTATTTCTGGAATTAATCCCCTTTTTAATACATGCCAATATTCTGTTTGATTTGTTAGCAGCAGCTTGGCATTGCATGCCATTGCTGATCCTATCATCTACGAGAACCCCCAGGTCCTTTTCCATCCTTGATTCCCCCGAGGTTCCCCCCCCCCCCCCCAGTGAGTAGATTGCATTCATATTTTTGCCACCTAAATGCATTATTTTAAATTTTTCCACATTAAACCTCATTTGCCATGTAGTTGCCCACCACATTAATTTGTTCAGATCTTTTTGCAAGGTTTCCAAATCCTGCAGAGAATTTATTGCCCTGCTTAGCTTAGTATCATCCACAAATACAGAGATTGAGCTGTTTACCCCATCTTCCAGGTCGTTTATGAACAAATTAAATAGGATTGGTCCCAGGACAGAACCCTGGGGGACCCCACATTCCACCCCTGACCTTTCCGAGTACTGCCCATTTATCACCACCCATTGAACTTGCCCCTGTAGCCAGTTTTCATGTACTCACCCTTCTGTCCATGCCAACGGGCCTTACTTTTTAAAGTAATGGGGAACTGTGTCAAATGCTTTTTCAAAATCCAGATACACCACGTCCACTGGCCTTCCTTTATCTAGATGGCAGCTCACCTCCTCATAGAAGGTTAATAGATTGGTTTGGCAAGAACGATTCTTCATGAATCCATGCTGATTACTGCTAATGATGCAATTTTCATTACTAAAATCTTGTATATAGTCCCTTATCACCCCCTCCAAGAGCTTGCATACTATTGATGTTAGGCTAACTGGTCTGTAATTCCCAGTGATGTATTTTGGCCCTTTTTTAAATATTGGTGCTACATTGGCTTTACTCCAATCAGCTGGTACCATTCCAGTCAGTAGACTGTCAGTAAAAATTAGGAACAATGGTCTGGCAATTACTTGACTGAGTTCCCTAAGGACCCTCGGGTGCAAGCCATCTGGTCCTGGTGACTTATTAATCTTACGTTTTTCAAGCCTAATTCTGTCCTCTGTTAGCCATGAGGGTGCTTCCTGTGATGTGCTATGAGGAAAAACACTGCAGTTTTGGTTACTGAAGCCCCCCGATTCCCTCGTGAAGACTGAGGAGAAGAATAAATTCAATATCTTCACCATCTTACCATCCTTTGTAACCAGATTCCCTTCCTCATTCTTTACGGGGCTAATATGGCCTGTCCTCCCTCTTTTACTGTTTATATACTTAAAGAATTTCTTGAGATTTTTTTTGCTCTCCTCCTCTATGTGTATTTCGTGTTCTATCTTAGCCTCCCTAATTGCACCCTTACATTTTTTGTTGCATTCTTTGTAACATTTAAATGCTGATGATAATCCCTCTGCCTTGTATTTTTTGAAGGCCATCTTCTTTGCTTTTATATGCATTTTTACTTTGGAGTTAAGCCACCCAGGACTTTTGTTTGCTCTTTTAAATGTATTTCCCAATGAGATGCTCTCGCTAATGCCCTTTAATATGCTCTTAAAGCAAACCCATCTCTCCTCCTTGTTCCTAAGATTTTATCCAAATTAATATCTTCTAGCAAGGTTCGTAGTTTAGGGAAGTTGGCCCTTTTTAAATTCAGTGTCTTTGTATTCCCCTTATGTTTCCTATTTGTGTGATTTATACTGAAGCTAATTGACCTGTTTGCTAAATTGCCCCATATTTCCACATCCGTGATCAGGTCTGTATTGTTGGTAATCAGTAGGTCTAGTAACGGGTCTACCATCTGACCCATGAAATTGTCCTGCAAGAAATATGGGAACTAGCGAGCCTTAGACGAATGTGCGGTTCCTTCTGCCCAGTCTATGTCTGGATAATTAAAATCCCCCATTATGATGACACTTCCCATCCTTGCTGCTAATCCAAATTGTGACAGGAGTTCCGTCTCCCCCTCCTCCCCAAGGTTAGGGGGCCTATAGCATAGGAAGGTAACCAATGGCCTGGGAAAATGGAGGGCTTGGGGCTCCAGCTGCTGATATGAGACTGCTGTATGCTGTGCCTTGGAGTGTGCTGAGAAGCCAACTGGAATGAGCTAAAGCAGCAAAAAAATATAGGGCAGAGCCACAAGATAAGGATGATCGAGAAGCTGTGCCTATCTTTAATCCTTTGCTGCATTTCCTAACAGCAGTGTAATCAGCCCTTTCCAAACAGCAAATCGCAGAACAGTTTTACTTGGTATCTTCTCACATGAGTCCATTTAGGCACAGTCAGAATTCTTAAGCCCTGATAAAGGGGGGGTGTATTCGGCTCTTGAAACACGTTGGCTCTATTCTACTTTGAATCAATTTTATCATGAAATTACCTTGGACTTTTGGATGTTTGTTTTGCACTCTCATTGGATTGTAAGTGTGTGATTTCTCAACCCTGAGTCCTTTCTCTTTTGATTGAGGGTGGCCTCATGTTTGTGGAATGCTTTCGAACTGGAGCCAGCATGCCCAGTGATAATTTCAGTGGCCCTTAGACTTGGATGCCAGCGCCTTTTTGGTTCTTACCTTTAATCAGCATCCGTCTTGACCATAGGAGCTACCAGAAAGGGACTGTGCCTTGGAGGACATATTCAGAACATCGTGTGGTGAGAGGTCTATGGGCAACCACTGTGTGTTTTTTTTTATTGACATTTGCTTTTCGTGTGATAGGCTGACAGTGGAGTCCCACTAAAGAGGACTAGATCATGATTTTCTTACTCTGTGCATTACAAATGTTCTCGTTGAGGTGCAAGTGCTCCACCAAGAGTTAAAGGGCCCCAATGCCAGTAAGACTGAGTAGTCCATTTACCAATGGCCGGAGGCTTAGGCAAGGCTCTTTGATTAACAAATAGGCCTTTCTCCATTGCAGTCACTTGTATACTGTGCTAGCATTTACCTTGTCTGGAGAATTGCTTCTGTTTACATTCACTATTGTTCTAATATTTCTTGCACTGTTCAGTTTAACCCAACTTCCCTTTCAGAGTTTTTAAATTTCCTTTAAGGCTTGGTTCACACCTATGGATGAGACCAAGTTTCGGAGCCTTTCACACATTCCTGCACGTTGCATGTAGGGCAGCTCATTTATTTCAATGGGCTGCCCAAACAAAACAAATGCGAAAGAGAAGTCTGTGACTCTTTTCCAAAAAAGCACTGCACCGAACCAAAAGTCATGCTCAAAAATGTGCACGTATCCAATCCGTGGAGGTGTCTTCTACACAATGACAAGTTTCTCTGGGTGTTGGGAAATCATGCTATTTTTCTCGACACACAGTAATGTGAACCTAGCCTAATACAGCCTACTCTACTATTACCAGTGTGTCTTTGCTTTTTTTGGGGAGGTCCAGGTACAGGATCCAAACAAATACAGAGTCTCCTCTGGGGTTGGCACTACAGAAGTTCTAACCCTTCCCCACCCTAAAACAAAAAAAAAAAGTTTTGGCCAGAGATGCGCTTCAAGAAGCCAACATGTGATTCCACTTGCCAGCAGCCGTGAAGTATGAACAGAGAATTCCCCTGGCAGTAAAAGAGTTAAATCTTGGACACATGGGGAAGGGGGTGGAACTGAAGGTGCGCGACGCCATGTGTCCTGGCCAAGACTGTTAGTAAATTACAGGGGACGTAACGCTTACTGAAATGTAGATCATGTTACTTCTTTACTTGTGGTTAGTAGTTAGCTGAAGAAAAACTACATTTACTGGCAAGAATAAGAGCTTTCTATTTAAATCACCCTGAAAATAGCCACTAAAAAACAAGGCAGTTTAGTCCCATTAGGATGACACTTTGTGACGGGACAAGGTCAATCTAGGAGAAAATTCTGGAGAAACTACTGGAAAATAGATAAAATGAACATTTTGCTTGCTAAAAAAACTCCACTGTGGAAAAGGTTTATTAGGAGTGCTGGATACAAAAAATGTTTTTTTGATTTCCAATTCAAGGGAAGCAGCTCTGTTAAAGTGAAAATAAACTATCTGAACACCACTAAAAATGCTGTTTAATTCATTTTTAATAGTCAAGGCAAACGGCCATCTTAAATAGGAGCAGATCATTCATTACATATTTACTTCCTGGAATCCATCAGTCCTTAGATTAGGCATGCAGGCAGGAGTGTGTGCTTAGCTGAGAAAGCCCTTCCTCCCCTCCTGAAGACTCTTGGGAGGAGGCAGGAGGGTGTGCTTAGATAAGAAACCCCTCCTACAGAAGAAAAATGTGCCCATGAGATATATGATATCATTTTGGCCTAGGCCAAAAAACTGGGAAGCAACAAATTAAAAAAAATAAAAGTTTAAAAGAAATAAATATAATATACCTTCCTATACAATTACTAAGGCTAGCAGCATAAGGATCACAAAATAGTTAATGTTGACTGACAGTTTAGTTTCGCCTTAAATGGGTATTCCTTGAGGGTCCCTGGATAAGTCTCAGCAAAGCAAAAAAATGTTGGTGCAAGTCCAGTAAAAGTTTATGAGTTTTGGTAAAAAGTCAGAAGACAAAGCCAATGCCTTTTGAAGGCTCAAGGCTCCCTCTTCATCAAGATGAAATTAAGGTAGTATCCACAAACAAATCTCCTTTATTTCCAAGAAACAATTCATCAAATCCACTTAAAAGGCCAACACACTGGCCATATGGCATGATTAAGGCCTACTCACCTAAAAGCGTTACATTTTCGAGAGGAGTTTATGCATGGTTCCTGAGAAATAAAAGAGATTTGTTTGTGGACAATACTGAAGTGCCGACATTTCATCATGATATTGTCTTACTTGGGTGTGCAGCCCAGTCTTATGCCCCGTACACACGGTCGGAAAATCCGACCACAAAATCCATCGGATTTTTTCCGACGGATTTTGTCCGACACTGGTGTTGCATACACACGGTCGGACAAAGTTGTCGGAAAATCCGATCATTCTGAACGTGGTGACGTTTGTTGCCTACGACGGGACTACGTAGAGGCTAGTAGCCAATAGCTTTGGTCTTGTAATGTGATCTGAGCATGCGTGGCACTTTGTCCGTCGGAATTCGCTACACACGATCGGAAAAAGTCCGATTGTTGGAAAATGTGAGAGCAGGAGATAAAACTTTGTCCGTCGGAAAATCCAACGGAAAAAGTCCGATGGAGCCTACACACGGTCGGAATTTCCGACAACATTGTCCGATAGGACATTTTCAGTCGGAAAATCCGACCGTGTGTACGGGGCATTAGTAGTCCGTAGGGTTCAATATTGGGTTGGCCCACCCTTTGCAGCTATAACAGCTTCAACTCTTCTGGGAAGGCCGTCCACATGGTTTAGGAATGTGTCTATGGGAATGGTTGACCATTCTTCCAGAAGCGCATTTGTGAGGTCAGGCACTGATGTTGATAAGGCCAGGCTCTCAGTCTCCGCATTAATTCATCCCAAAGGTGTTCTATCGGGTAGTGGCCTGGACTCTGTGCAGGACAGTCAAGTTCCTCCACCCCAAACTCGCTCATCCATGTCTTTATGGACCTTGGTTTGTGCACTGGTGCACAGTCATGTAGGAACAGGAAGGGGCCATCCCCAAACTGTTCCCACAAAAGTGGGAGCATGAAATTGTTCAAAAGTTCTTGGAATGCTGATGTTTTAAGAGTTCACTTTACTGTAAGTAAGGGGCCAAGCTCAACTCCTGAAAAACAACCCCACACTATAATCCCCCCTCCACCAAATGATTTGGACCAGTGCGCAAAGCAAGGTCCATAAAGACATGGATGAGCGAGTTTGGGGTGAGCGCAGACTGTGAGCCAGGCCTTCTCTCGAACATCAGTACCTGACCTCACAAACGCGCTTCTGGAAGAATGGTCAAACATTCCCATAGGCACACTCCTAAACCTTAGAACCCTACGGAATAAGACTGGGATGCCATTAAAGTTCATGTAAAGGCAGATTTACCATTACTTTTGGTATTATAGTGTATGCATATATGGGGCTCCATAACACACTTGAGCGGGCACCTTATCTAACAAGGAAGGTGAGAAGAGGCTATTGCTATCCTGAACGCTATATCTTTCCTTCCATAACACACTTACTGTCGTTGACAGCTTCCAGACACTGTTTACCATCACGAGCAGGCGGAATGGGCTCCTGATCATGTGACCACTGTGACAGCTAATCACAGTGATCAAAAGATCAGAAACTCCGCCTTTGCCTTCCATTATTTAAAGGGCCAGTGGGAAGGAGTTAAAGGGACTTTGTCACCCAGGGTACAAACAAGCGGCAACTACCCCAACCTATAACTGGCCTTAAAGGGGTTGTAAAGGTTTTTTATTTTTTTTTATTTTTTACTTACCTCATCTGTGCAAGGGTTTTGTACAGAGGGGCTGATCCCCAATCCTCCTCTTCTGGGGTTACCCAGCGGCACTCCTGGCTCCTCCTCTTCTTGAGTGCCTCCACGGTAGGGTTGCCACGTCATCCCTTTAATCCAGGACACAGATAATTTCACAGGTTCTGTGGCTGATTAAGGTGGTAATTAAACTCACTTGGTGCTTTATCTGCATTAAATCAGCCTCAGAACCTATGTGATTAATATGTGTCCTGGATTAAAGGGATGATGTGGCAACCCTACTCCACGGAGAGCCGCATTTCGTGCGGGCACGCTCCCGAGTCCTGCTGTTGTGTCCTCTGGGGGGAGGGCTGCAGTACAAAAGGTTTTTCTCTTTAATGCATAGAATACATTAAGATGAAAAACCTTGAGGGTTCACAACCCCTTTAACAGCAAGGAGCACATGGCAGGGCGATGCATTCCAAACAAAAACCAAGAAAACGTTGTCACCTATCCCTGAATGGGAAGGAGTAGTTTATGATTCTTTTTTTTTTTCCTTGCATCTCTGCAAAGTTCACAAATAAATACTTCAGACAACAAAGATAAATAAAAAACAATATCATTTTATTAATACTCTTGAGGAATGTTTGGTGAATTACAACGTTGGTCTGTTGGAGTATGGCATAGAAAAAGGCAGCACAAAAATACAGATAACTTCATAACTTAATACAGGTGTGTTGAAGAACAGTTTACGGATGGGACACAGTCTGGCAGCACGACATACAATACTGTTTATGGGATTAGTAATAAAATAATTATGTATTCAACATGAAGAAGCTTCCGCCAAGGCTGGTGAAGTCTTCTGGTATGCACAGGAAACAATACAGATATTCATGTTGTATAAAACAAAGTTACAGGATGTAATGCTTCTTGAGAACTGACATACATTCGCTCAGTGGGTGGCCCTGCCGGCCCTGTTCCATTCAACAAAAGTCATTCGATTGTTCGATCAACTTTTTTCAAAGGAACTAGGAGGACATTTTTGGCTGAACAGCGACTCTATCCACTCAGCTGCAGCTTCCGCCAGCTGTCAGATTACAGTAGCTCAGCAGGAAGATCTGTTTAGCGTGGATGAATAAATCTGTTAGATTTCTTTTGCTCAGCCCACAAGCTGAATAAATAAAATGTAACAGTGTATGGCCAGCTTAACACTGCCAAATCAGTTGGCTACTTTGGCCAATGCCATCATTTCCAGCCTGTTTATCAGCCCCCTCTGTACAATGTACGTTTTTCAAATAGAGACTTTTTCCAGGCCGATTAAAAGTGACTTTACTTCTGAATATAGTCCATAGGACATATGTATAAAGAAGTCACATTTCTTATATTTTCTACAGATTTTAGCCATTTCTCCAGCCATTCTTTTATACAACTGCGGCCCTTAACTACAGGCAGTCGCCCTATGCTCAGAAAAGATAGGTAAAACCCTCAAAATGTCTATAAAATACAGTACTGTGAAAGCACCTGAAAAATTCTAAATAATGCTTAAAACAGCTTGTCATTACTTGTTAATGCTCTTGTATTAACAGGCACAGAAAAGTGAACTCTGAATCTTGTATAGCAGCTTACTCACACATTAACAACGTATATAAAGGTACATGGAGTAGACTCAGACTGTACTACTGGACTGGGGGGCAGGGGAGCAATAGTTGATGGGAGAAGTGGGTTGGAGGGCAGGAGAGCAATGATCCCTGGGAGGACTGAGCAGGGGAGCTATGGTCCATGTGATGACTGGGTTGGGGCAGGGGAGCTATGGTCCATGTGTGGACTGGGTTTGGGGCATGGAAGCAGTGGTCCACAGGATGCCTGGATTGAGGGGTAGGGGAGCAATGGTCCATGAGAGGAATGGATTGGGGGACAGGGGAGCAATGGTCAATGGGAGGACAGGGTTGGGGGCCGCAGAGGAATGGTCTATTCGAGGACTGGATTGGGGGGTATGGGAGCTATGGTTTATGAGAGGACTGGGTTGGGGGGAGAGGTTAAATGAGCCATGGGTGGAATGGATTTGGGGGCAGGAGAGCAATGGTCTATGGGAGGACTGGGTTGGAAGGGCAAGAGAGCATTTGTCTATGGGAGGATTGAGTTAGGGCGCAGGGGATCATTTTCCCCAAGGGCCTGTACTAATAAGATATGTTGGGCTGGTGGCCATCAGTAAATTTTTAGAGTTTAGAGTTCTGATCCTAGCAGAGGGAAGTCTTCTAGCACCAACCTTCTTTGTCACTCTGCAAGGTCATGAGACCAAATGCTGAGAACATCGAAGGAAGTCCAAAAAGGTCTTGGTTCTCCTTTGGAATAGTCGCAGGAGGAATCTTCTAGGGGAGTGGTGAGGACCTAAGACTAGACCTCTACCCCTCTTCTGCTACTCCACCCCAATACTCTACTACTTTTATTACCAATTACAGGTTAAAGCAACAAAGACCAAGTGCAATGCTCCTTCCTCTAATAAGACATTTGCATTGCCGAAAAATGTGTTCGTTTTAGTTTGTCGTTTTTTTTTTTTTTGGGGGGGGGTCATTCGTTATGATTGCAATTCATAAATTCATACATTCGTAACTTTGTAAATTTATAAATTCGAAAATCCAAAAATAAGTAAGAAAGTCTGAAAATTTTAAAGAATAACTAACTAACTAATAAGAACCAACTATTAAATTATAGGTATTGAAATTTCCTTTCAAATTTGGCTGTTAGTGAACGTAACGAATACGAATTTATCCGAAGTTACGAATTACCAGAAATAACGAATGCTGCATCTACACAAATGGAACTAAACAAATTAATAATGACTAATAATATTATTATTATTTATTATTATTGTTATTTATTATTACTTTGTTACGTCCCATTCGTTCAGATACGGCATTCATTATTTTGGATAATTCGTAACTATTTTACATTTAATAATAGCCAAATTTGAAAGGAAATCCCAATACCTATAATTTAATAGTTAGTAATAGTTAAGTTATTATTAGTTAGCTATTATTTCAGATTTTCATATTTTCGAATTTCTGAATTTACAAATTTTAATACGTTAAATGGATTTTGTCGAAATTAGTTAAACGAATTTAAGAACGAAACAAATTGCACATGTCTACCTCTAATCAGCATAATAACCCTATACAACTATTCCATTTGTGTCTTTTGTTTTGTCACAAGTAAACAGGACTAAAAACATAATGCAAGTCATTTTCTGTTTATAACTGTTTTTTTTTTCTTTTATGAAGACTTGCATTATTATCCTTTTTATTCCATTTTCATTCTTTATTTTTTTCATGAATATACTGTATTTCAATGGCCAAAACATTCAAAGTACAATAAAATAATTGATAGGAAGACAGCAAACCGTAATGAGTACAAATAGCTTTTTTTTTTTCTTAGACTAGACTGGAAGCCCACAAAACCATTGGGACAAAGCTGCAGCAGGAAAAAACAAGGGTAGAAAAACACTGTAGGTGCACGGCACTACTAAATCTTTTTACAAATCAACGTAAAAAAAAAGATATCTCCGCAGTGACCATAAATCATTGTATGTGATTGAGGAACATGGCAAAAACAAGAGGATGGATATGACATATACCTTACTTCTGTGTATCATTGGCATTATATCACAATGTCATATTCTTTGGCAAGTTTACCAAGTTCACCTGAGGAAGGGCAATAGTTGGGTTGACCCTATATAATAGACTGATAAGTGGGCTATTCTCTTCAATGTATACATAGCTCAGAGTTGAAAAATGTGTACATGAATGTTTATAGCAAGCTAATTGATATAAATCAGAGCACTGAAGGAACTATAAAAGTCAAAAAATAAATCAACCAAGCAGAAAAATGAGATGTGGTTTTGTCACCCATTACCAAGCTGATCGGTACAGAAAAGACAATCAATTGTCCAAAAAGACCATGCGTTGAGCCCTAGGGCAGCACCAGTGTAAGGTAACCCCTAATCTAGGACCTACCTTATCAACAGTAGAAGTTTTAGGTAAACCCTAATCTAGGACCTACCTTATCAACAGTAGAAGTTTTATTATCCTATTTCTGAGACTGCTACTAGAGGTATTGTCTTGTACACATCTGTAAGCTGATTACAAACATCTGCTGAGAAACTAACAATGATATTTGGTAGCTGGACCATATTGATAAAAGCTAACTCCTGCCAAAACCTTTTAGCTGTCAGGTTATTATTATTTTGGGTCCATCCCACATGGACACCTTACCACCTGTGTGTAGAGAGTGCCAGGCCTCCAGCGATACCACAAAGTCCAAAAATAGTCGGCCCATCTGAAAGAGATCCTATTAAAGCTCTTTTTGCAAGTATAAAAAGAAGAAAAAAAACAGCACTCCATCAAAGTTTCAGGGCAACACGGGTCCCCTTTATCAAGGTGAGAGATTTATTGTGCAAGGTGAATTAAATCAGTACAGTGTTCAGCTAAACTACATTAATTAATCAAACATGCTCCACCTGGAAGCCACCTTATGCCACAGCTGATTCCTGAGTATTAAGGTGAAGTGGATTAATGTGTATATGTTTCACTTATCTTAAAGGTATGAGCTCCATTCCCCCTATAGAATAGGATGTGTGTGCAAATCAAAACAACGAATTTGGGGGGAAAATGACTCCCCTTCCTTCAGGGGTAAAGGGATATGTTGGCTCCGCAAGGGTACCTGAGTCTCTTGAACAACACAGATTCTGGCTGAAATGGTACATTTTGGCTTGTCTGACTATCTGTTCCAGTTCCTGAATTCTGGCTATATTTTGACTATGTTTACTCTGTTTACCTTTTTTTATTATTATTAAACAAATGTGATTTAGGCCCCTTTCACACTTATCGCGATTTTACCGCGTTTTTGCCGCGATTTCAAGGAATGCCTGTGTAAGTGGCATCAAAATCGGACCAAAGTAGTGCAGGGACTACTTTGAAGTCGGAACTAATATGAATGGGTGTCATTGGAAATCATGGGGCGACTTGTCATGCTACTTTGCAGTCCCAAATCGTGGGACAAGTCGTATAAGTATGAAAGGGGTCTAAACTATACTTCTGTCTCAGTCTGATTCATGGTATCTGACAGACATTCACTTTGTACCATTTGTCTTTCACCTGGATAAAGGGAATCTGTGTATCCCCTGAAATGTGTTTTTTTTTTTTTTTTTTTTTAGCTTGAGTAACAAATCTTGAAAATAATCCCTTTTGAGACATGCTGATCGTTTTTGGACTTCAGGTTATTCTTGCTATCTGTGTCCCCGACAGAGAAACTGAACAGATGACAGAGAAAAGTGTCTCCAACAGGGACACAACAATAAAGACGAATTTGTAGTATAGCTTGGGATGATTAGAACCGCTGTTTTATTTTTATTTTCCCATCGTAGAGGTTTTCCTTCGACCTTCCAAGGGGTGTCACCAGAACAGAAAGTATGAAAATTCTGACATAGGTTCTAGCCTGTCCCTGTTGTATCCAAGACCCAAAAGCTTTGGCTGAACTTTAAAGAGCTTTTTTTAAAAATAGATGAAGCTATTTCATAGTTTCTTGAAACAGTGCAAGCTGTACTTTGACAGCCTCATGGTCCATTTTACATAACTTTTCATATTTTTATGATAAGCTATCTTAAATATTAGACAGCTAAAAGAGCCGAAGCAGTAAGATGGACTTTATGCCAATTGCACTATTGATTGAGTTACACAAAGGCTCCTGTTTACAGAGCTGGAACAAATATTGGAAGACCCTTTAACCTTGGTAAAGAAACAAAACGTTGTCCCGTGCATAGGAGGCAGCTGATGCAATATTAAAATGGAAGACAATAAACCTATCCTCAAATAATTCTTTGTACTTAAATACTTGACATGTAAGAAAATACTTACCTTAAATCTGCATAATAATATTATTATTATCTTTCATATGCTATAAATTTGTCTACTGGCTCTTAAAGTCCATTTAAGTTAGAGGCTTATTGGATTGGATTGTCAACAGTAGAAGATAAAACAGAATGAGTAGTTTTGTGCCAAGTCTGGGATGACGATTGTCTGAAGCTCCATGACACTGGTTTGGTGATTTTTATGTCCCTCGCCTCCTTTCTGCCGCCCGGGGTACAACTTTTCTGATATGGTTCTTGGAGTTGAGATTTCTAGATGGAATTTTTTCTTTTGAGCTTGGGGATCTTTCCTTTTTCAGCTGAAAGTTAAGCTGTGGATATATAGATAAGCATATGTAGCATGAAAGGTGGCTCCATATATATTTTATTTATTTATTGTTGTATTATGTTCAAGACTAAGAGGTGTTTTTTTTTAAAAAAGGTTTTTATTTAGTTTAATCAAGTAAATGGAGCTATTGTGTATGATAATTACTGCAGACAATGCTGTGAATGGCCTGAAAAATGTATATGCATATCAAAGGGTTATAGCAGGTGGTCAAGAGGCAATACAACACCTCCTCACCACCTGCAAACGCTTATCATGTTTGAATCACTCTTCAGAGATAAAACCACATGTTAATGAGCCCTTAGAGCAGGGGTCTTCAAACTTTCTAAACAAAAGACCAGATTACTGTCCTTCAGATTTGAGGGGGCCCGTAGAAAATGCCCTGGTGTAAGCAATCTACAGTCTTGGTTGTCAGTAAGAAATTTACATAGCAACATTGGTCAGTGGAAGGAGGAATAGTTCCCCATCATTGGTATAGGTGGGATGGATATTGCCAAGTGTTCGTATCAGTGGGAGGAATATTGCCCCATCATTGGTGTCAGTGGGAGGAAAAGTACCACAATGTTGGTGACAGCGGGAGTAAAGTGGGAGGAATAGTGCCCCAAGGGCCAAATAAAGGCAAGTATCAGGCCTGCGGTCTGCAGTTTGGAGACCACTGCCTTAGAACCAGACAGTCAAAACGTAGCTTTTAAATAAGGCCAGACTTTCATGATTCATGGTCCATGAAAGAGTTTCAGTGGACTTGGAACCCAGGGATCAAATATCTACAGCCATAACTAACTAATACCAGAGAGAGGAGACTCAATGGAGGGAAAGTGGCGATCAAGGGTCAGTAGAGGATAAGTAGAATTTTTATTTTATTTTCTACTCCCTTTTACCTTCCTCTGTGTTTTACAATCTACTTGATCCTTATTCGTCTGGCTAAAACGTACAACCCTTTATGTCTTCTGCTTCAAAACATAAGCCTTCAAGTTAAACTCCAAACTTTGGTTGAGTAATAATACTTGGAATGTGTACACTACACTAAATATGTACAAAAATAATTCTCGTGCTAACGTGTAATACCAAATGTATAATACCAAACTCTGAAACAATTTGTATTACTGACTATACTGAAATTAATAAAAGCCATTGATAAGAAAAAAGTAAGAATCTTCTGATCAGTAGACATGTGCGATTAGTTTCGTACTAATTGAAAATTCATACGAATTTCGGTAAATTCGGGAGGATGCGAATTGCTATGCTTCCGAATTTTGTACGAAATACGAAATTTCGTTTACAAAAATTTAAATTCCGTTACAACGGAAACGTGACTGGTGTTTTGTTGACCAATCAGAGGTTTTCCTTGGCTGCTGAGTGAGGGTTGGGAAAATTACCTTTATTAATAGGGGAGTGGGAGACTGGTACTGGTAGTCGATGGAAGATTCAGAATCGGACAAAATAAGAATGTTCGTTAATTACGATTATTCGTTATGATGAAGTTAAAAAACCCAGGAAGTCAACACAGCACAGGGATGGTGGGAGCCCCTCATAATAAATTCATCATAACGAACATTCGTAATTGTTACGAAAAGTTAACAAACCTAAAAGTTAAAACCCCAGGAAGTCAGCACAGCACAGGGATGGTGGGAGCCCCTCATAATGATAGATTCATCTTAACGAACCTAGATTCATCTTAACAAACGTAAATTCGTATTTCGTACGAATCCAAATTGAATTTCGGGCACAAATTAATTCTAATAGGAAACGGAACGAAACAAAACACATTTATTGACGGCGCACATGTCTACTGATCAGTTGAGTTATTATTGAATCCATAAAGCTCTAAAAAAAATTGACATGGAAGTGCCATGTAAACAGTGTTATTCTTTAAAGTAAATATTTTATACAAAAAATAATAAATAATGGAAGGTTTAGTGTATCAACTTATGAAAAACAAATGTTGACCAATACCCATCACACAGAAGATTCCCTTCACAACTAAAAGTTTTAGGAGTTTGGCAATGACGGCCTCTATTTCTTTCATTACGTAATCCCTGGATTTCAGGTATGGTGAATTTTCTAATCTGGTAAGGTCGTTTTATATATTGTAGGGAGCTCTCTGGTGCCCAAGAGAGCCTTGATAGGGCCTTTGGGGTCTTAAACAAGGTTAGGAAGAGGGCACCAAGTTGTGGATGCCAGTTCAAATGTAATTTTTTATTTTCAGTGTTTTTAGTTTAAAGATCCCCTTTCATCAAGGCTTACAAGCATGCTAAAGGAATCTAGATCAGGTCCTGGGGCTATATTTGCAAGGAATGGTTGAAGACCAGAGACAACCAAAGACCAGAGTGTGCTTTAACCTGAAGGGGGATCCTTATATATATGTTACTAGTGTATTTTTAGAGATCTAATCAGTTCTGCCATTGGCAACTATGGGAAATACAGTATTTTGTTAAGAATTCTTATTGCATGCATACAACTGACTTGTAACTTACCTCTGTAGCTACATCTGGACCAACAGTAACTGTTGCAGTCTTTGGATGGTATCCATCTGCTGAAACTGTTACCGAATATGTGTCTGGTAACAACAGGCGGAAATAATCTCCTCCTTCACCTATCAGGAAAAAAAAATTATTTAGTACTATGTGCATGTTTAAAGTATCAAACCACACACAAATTATACTTCATTTTTAAGTAGATGTTTGGAGACTTAAACCACCTTTCATCATTCAGGGACTCTGTTGGAGATAAGTGTTTATGTCTGCCCAACCACTGTGCCTATTATGAGGTGGTCCCACTGTCCATGCTAAAAGTTTGATTTATTTAATATTTGGGGGGACAACCAAAACTCTCAGGAATGGGACAGAGTTATTGGCCTGGCGATCTCACTAGAAACGTATCCTAGACATAGAAGCCAGGGGCTGCTTCTACCTACTAAACTCCACCTATAGAAAATGTATTACTTGTGGGTAGACTGACCCTTTATTATACTTACCAGAGAATATGTTATGGGTGATACCGGCTATTGAGATGACCGCGTTGGCTATTCCATTATTATTTTCATCTGTCACCATACCTTTAATGCCTTTGTGCACCTAAACAAAAAAACAAAGACAAGTAATGCAGAACCTGGTTTGTTCAGTGAGGTCAGTTTTACAAGCTCCAGAAAGGTCTATGAACTACATCACAGATAGCAAAACCGAAGGTGAACCTCACCATCAGCTGATGCTGCAAATCAACTTGTGCATACAATTGTATGGTTTTAATAACTCAATCTTGTGACTGATCATTGCCAGTATAGATCATCTGTGTTCTCTGTATCCAACATACTTGTATCCTTTTTTTTTAACACTTCTAATTACTACAACATGGAAAAGTGCACAGGCTGCACACATCGGCCTTCAACATAATGGCTTTATTAAAGTATACTCAATTACTAAAATAGATATTTATAGAGAGTTTTAAATAACGAATTAAAGAATGAGCTGTACGTTACATAACAAACTTATCTTCAGCAATAATTATGAAAATAAATGAATAATAAAAATGGGCACTTTTAACTAAGGGGAGTTTGGGCAGGGCTTCAATGTGAGCAGACATGTGCTGGATCTGCTCCTGACCTGCTGATTGCCAGCTCAAAATCAGCTGTGGACAGGCTCACATGAGCACAGAGGCTGGTGGTTGTAGCGTGGATGAGCACTTACTGCGGGGCTGTGCTGCGCTGTGCTGAGTAGGAGGGGAACCGTTGTGAGCCTCCGCCTTAGCGTGGATTCCCGGCTGGATCCCGATATATGTGCCCCATACTCTTTACCCTGTGCTCTGCGCTCTTAGAGCTCTGTGTATTGGGTGTACTTTTGATCCACGCTCCTCTGTTTCCCTGCCAGCTGGATAAGACTGGGATGGATCGGGACAGATCCCGCTGATCCAGTTATAGACAGAGGCGGTTTTGACACTACTTCTTCGGTCCTCGGTCCTCTGCCATCTCCCTGTCAGCCCCCCGTCTATAGCTATACATAACCCGGTGGTGCCCACAGAACGATCCTGGATAGCCTGCTGGACGACCTTGGTACTGATAATGTAGGGAAGAGAGCTATACTATCTCTAGATGCAGCCAAAGCATTCGACTGCATTGAGTGGATATATTTATGGGAGGTTCTGGAGAAATTTGGGTTGTGTAGAGGATTTGTAAAGTGGATTAAATTGTTATACACAGCCCCACGAGCATGTATACAGATAAACAGAGCAATATCAGAGCATTTTTCTCTGACTAGAGGTACTAGGCAGAGGTGCCCGTTGTCACTGTTATTATTTGCATTGGCTATAGAACCACTGGCAATAGCAATCAGACAGACAACTATTATTAGGGGTTTTGAGAGAGGAGGAAGAGAGTATAAAATATCATTATATGCAAACGATGCCTTATTAGTCTTGGGAGATACAGATCAATCCCTAACATTTGCGATAAAGTAGATTGAGACCTTTGGTAGATTTTCGAGGTTCGTTATAAATCGGGAAAAATCAGTACTACTCCCGTTTGATGTTTTAACAGTGACTTTAGCACAAACAGATCACAAAATACAGGTTGCTACAACTTTCAAATATCTAGGTATACAGGTTTCTCCTAATTTAAAGGAATATATTAATTATAATTTAGTCCCCATATTAGATACATTTTAAAGCGGAGGTCCACACAAAAATGGAACTTTCGCTTTTCGGAACCCCCGGTGTCACACCTATATTATACAGGTATCTGCACCCACTTTAGGGCATAGATCACTGCGGTGATTGCGGTGACCTAAGCCACTTCCCGTCCCCCCCTGCTGTCTGCTGGGAGACACACGGGTCCCAGAGACAGCAGGGGCCATTCTCATTGCGCAGCGCGACTCGTGCATGCGAAGTAGGGAACCAGGAAGTGAAACCAGAAAGGCTTCACTTCCTGATTTCCTTACCGAAGATGGCGGCAGTAGCATCTGAGGACTGAGGGATGGTTCGGCCTCGGGTGCCGACATCACAGGCGCCCTGGGACAGGTAAGTGTCCTTATTTTAAAAGTCAGCAGCTGCAGTATTTGTAGCTGATGACTTTAAAAAAAAAAAAATTGGCAGACCTCTGCTTCAAGACGAAGAGTAAAGTATGGTCCAAATTAACTTTATCTGTGATAGGGCGTGCACACCTAATAAAATTGGTCTGGGCCTAACAGTTGCTTTACGTTTTACATAATTCACTGATTTGGATACCACTTAAATGGTTAAAAAAAAATAGATTCCCTATTTCGAACATTGCTATGGAAAGGGCAAAATGCTAGAAGAAAACTCAGTACATTGCAACTCCCCAAAGATAAGGGGGGTCTTGCTGTTCCAAATGCTAAAATGTATTTCAAATTCTTAGCAGCACAACAGGTTGCAGGTTGGGGAGTGATAGACTGGACAAATCCTATCCAATCGATAATTTTGAGTAGATCCTCACAGTACCATTTGATATTGATAGCTCAAATAGAATCAGGGAACTTTTCTGATATGGAGCAAGGTTTAACTCTTGGACTCATACATAAGTTTTGGCAGGAAATGAGTCATAGTATGCAATATAACCATATCTCAGTATACTCCCCCTTATGGGGGAAATACAAATTATGAGGAATTAGATAGATTAAAAGGGTTTGGAGTATGGAGAGAAAAGGGGATAAAATATATTGCACAGCTTTATACAGATAATATATTAAAAACATTTCAAGATTTACAGAAAACATATGCACTGTTTTTCTCACACTTTATCAGTATTTACAATTACGAATGCGCTACAGAGTCAGTTTAAACACAAAAAAGTTAAGATACAAAATATGCCACTTATAGATATCCTCGCAAAAGATACAAGTTAAGAGGGGTTTGATCTCTACTCTTTATGGTCGCCTGACTGAGCAGTCACGAGAAACAAATAGTTGTTTAGCCAGAAAAGGATGGGAAAAAGATCTTGGAAAAATGACAGATGAAACATGGCAGGGTATATTGGAATCTGTACAGTCTTTGTATCGGTATCTTCACGGCAATGCCTAACCAGTGTTGCCAACCGCCCGTAGATTTACGGGCATTCCGTAAAAACAGGGCATTTTTCCGGTGCCCGTAAATGTCCGTGAGAGCCGAACGGTGCCAGTAAATATGGCTCCGGGAGGCTCGGATGAGAACTGCGCATGCGCAGCGTCAACTCCGGAGTGGAGTCCGGAAATCCCCGAGATTATCCCCGCACCCGCTGATGATGTCATACCGCAAGCCGTGCCTCGCGCAGCCGAGCGGGAAATCTGAGTGGACTGGACAGTGGACACCGAGGCTGAGGCGCACCTGCAGCACCACGAGAGATGGATATCGCAGGGCACTGCAGACCCGGCCGAGCCCCCTGGATAGACAGGCAAGTCCCCCTGTCCCTGACCAGCACTGAGCGCCACAGACACCCTGCCCTGGCTGCAGCCCCCTGGTTAGTGAGTGGCGTGCAGCTGTGCATGCATATTAGCCAACTTGTAATCCTACCACTGGACCCTGTCCCCTGGCCTGGCTGCCTGCAACATCCATCCATTGCTTGACTGGCTACAGATTGGCACAGGCAGCAATTTCCAGACAAAAATGGCAATGGTGAGATTGTACAAAGTCATTGTATGCACTATGCAATCTTTGACTGGTGTCTCTCTGATATCTCTGCATGACCAGCATCTCCTGTATCCTGTCCGCATAACCATCTCCTGTATCCTGTCCGCATAACAATCTCCTGTATCCTGTCCGCATAACAATCTCCTGTATCCTGTCCGCATAACAATCTCCTGTATCCTGTCCGCATAACCATCTCCTGTATCCTGTCCGCATAACCGTATCCTGTCCACATGACCATTTTCTATATCCTGTCCACATGACCATCTCCTGTATCCTGTCCACATGACCGTATACTGTCCGCAGCCTCTAACCACCTCCTGTATCCTGTCCATATGCTCTGATCACCTGTGCCCTGTCCATATCCCCTGACCACCTGTGCCCTGTCCATATCCCCTGACCACCTGTGCCCTGTTCATATCCCCTGACCACCTGTGCCCTGTCCATATCCCCTGACCACCTGTGCCCTATCCATATCCTCTGACCACCTGTGCCCTGTCCATATCCTCTGACCACCCGTGCCCTGTCCATATCCTCTGACCACCTGTGCCCTGTCCATATCCTCTGACCACCTGTGCCCTTTCCATATCCTCTGACCACCTGTGCCCTGTCCATATCCTCTGACCACCTGTGCCCTGTCCATATCCTCTGACCACCTGTGCCCTGTCTGCAATCTCTGACCATCTCCTGTACCATGTCTGCAATCTCTGACCATCTCATCTTTTATCATGTCTGCAGTCTCTGAGAGGGAGCCTGGAGAGGAGTCAAGAGTAGGAGCGCCGCCAGATTGGGCATCACGAGAGAATTCAGATGTGTGTGGACTGTGTAGCGGAGACTATAGGATAAAACCAGAGCCGCCAAGCTGGAGTTGCCTGACTGAGCTCTGCACGGTGCACCTGAGAGGAGGTCAGTCTGAGAGGGGGTCACTGATGTAAGTGAACACAATAATGTAAGGGGGCACTGAAATAAAGGTTAACCCTTATATAAGTATTCACTCTGCGGAAGGTAATCTCTGGTCACCAGAGTCCCCCGCTCTCATTAGAGTTCCCAATGTTCTCCTTTACATCAGAGTCTGTAGGATTTCCTCTTATAGTGCAAGGGAGAACTCTGCGGACCCTGATGTAAAGGACAATGCTGCAGACCCTGATGCAAGTGGGAACTCTGATGTAAATGGGAGCGCAGAGCCCCCCTTACATCAGATATCCCCATTAGATCATGATTTGTCCTTTACATCAAGGTTTGCAGAGTTCTCCCTTGCACTGTAAGGGGGAACTCTGTGCTGGCTGTGTTATATTAACCTGACCTTTATGTAAATAGAGAAATTTGGTTTTTGACTTTTGTTTAACTTAAACACATTGCTAATAGCACAGGTAATATGTTTATAGTTTAAATGCTACTAGTTGCACAGTTTAGAACAGAAAACAGCCATTTTAGGTACTTTTTTGAAGCGCCAGTGGTGCCGTTTGTAATTTTTGGCATCTTGCCAGTAAATTTCACTTGGGGGGGTTGGCAACACTGTGCCTAACCCAATTATATATAATATATAGAGCCTATAGGACCCCAGCTAAATTATACCAATGGGGGAGGCGGGACACATCTGAATGTCCAAGATGTTCAAGAGTATCAGCTGACTTAATGTGTATGCTTTGGAACTGCCCTAAACTGTTCAGATTTTGGCAGAATGTGGTAGAAACCATTAATCAGGTGTATCAAACACAGATACAGACAGATCCAAAAATATGTTAGTGGTCAATGTAGAAGTAACCCCTTACATTGGTGGTCAATGTAGAAGTAACCCCTTACAATGGTGGTCAGTGTAGAAGTAACCCCTTGCACTGGCAGTTAGTGTAGAAGGAAACCCTTACGTTGGTGGTCAGTGTAAAAGTAACCCCTTACATTGGAGGTCATTGTAAAAGTAAACCCTTATATTAGTGGTCAGTGTAACGGTGACCCCTCACATAGTTGGCCGGTGTAGAAGTAGCCCCTCACATTGGAGGCAAGTATTGAAGTAGCCCCTTACACTGGTGGCCAGTGTTATAGTAGCCCCTTACATGGGTGGTAAATGTAGAAGTAACCCCTTGCACTGGCAGTCAGTGTAGTAGTAACCCCAATGGAGGTCAGTGTAGAAGTAAACTCTTATATTGGTGGTCAGTGTAACAGTGACCCCTCTCATTGGAGGCGAGTATTGAAGTAGCCCTTACACTGGTGACCAGTGTTATAGTAGCCCCTTACATTAGTGGTCAGTGTTAAAGTAGCCCCTTACATGGGTGGTCATTGTAGAAGTAAACCCTTATATAGTAGTGGTCAGTGTAACACTGACCCCTCACATTGTAGGCCGGTGTAGAAGTAGCCCCAGATATTGGAGGTGAGTATTGAAGTAGCCCCTTACACTGGTGGCCAGTGTTATATTAGCCCCTTACATGAGTGGTCAGTGTTAAAGTAGCCCCTTACATGAGTGGTCAGTGTTAAAGTAGCCCCTTACATGGCTAGCCAGTGTAGAAGTAAAAGCTTACATCAGTTGTCAGTGTAGAAGTAACCCCTTGCATTGGAGGTCATTGTAGAAGTAAACCCATATATTAGTGGTCAGTGTAACGGTGACCCCTCACATTGTTGGCCAGTGTAGAAGTAGCCCCTCACATTGGAGGTGAGTATTGAAGTAGCCCCTTACACTGATGGCCAGTGTTATAGTAGCCCTTTACATGGGTAGTCAGTGTAAAAGTAACCCCGTTGGAGGTCAGTGTAGAAGTAAACTCTTATATTGGTGGTCAGTGTAACAGTGACCCCTCTCATTGGAGGCGAGTATTGAAGTAGTCCTTACAGTGGTGGCCAGTGTTATAGTAGCCCCTTACATGTCTGGTCAGTGTAGGATGAACCCCTTAAATTGGTGGTCAGTTTAGACAGGAGAATAAAATATTTCACAAAACTCTGGTTGAGAAAGGATGGATTACACTGGTAATGTGGTGGTACTGTTTGTTACAAATCACTGCATAATATTTCTATAAATGAACAGAATACATTCTAGCAGGAGACACAAGTACCAGATTTGTTTTTCCTAGAATACTGGAAATCCAGTAAAAAATGTTAATCAAAGCATTGCACTAAAATAACCTTTGCTTAAAAAAATACCCAGTGCATCGTCATCCTGTCTCTTTCATCATGGTTTGTATATTTAATTACCCCCAATTTCTACACGGTGAAAAGTACACAGAGACAGTTATTCCAGGGCTGCAGGTCAGTTACTTGGAAAGTCTGCAGAGCCTTAGGGCCTATAAAACGAGACTCTGAGCCTGGCCTAGGCTATGACTGCTGGAACACAGGAGCTGGAAGGCCAACAATAAGCACAGTGTATGGAGGTAATGTAGCCCGGAGCTGGGTGTAGGATGTGTGACTTAAGTGTTCTGTTCTTCCTGCATCCATTTCCTTTTCCCTGTCTGCCTGGTGCACGTCTGTTTTACATGTATATTCTCAAATATGAAAGCGGCTCAGAGCCAATCCTTCCAGAAATGTTTGTAGTGCTAATGGATGGGATCTCGGACACATTTAACAGCCTAACATCTAAAAGAGATGGCCGCAGGGACCATTCCTTGTTCTTCCACTGAACGGTATAAGATCTTTGTAATAAAGAAGGTGATAACTGAACTATACAAAAATGATGATATAAAAGCTGAAAGATACAAAATAATGAACATAATAAAAGTGTGAAAACCTTTCCAATAATAATAATATTAATAATAAGGGTCATAAATGAATAACACAAAGCCTTTCCAATAATAATAGGGTGGTAAATTAACAGTGCAAAGCCTTCCCAATGATAAAGTTATGAAAACTGGACTATGGAAAAACTTTAAAATAATAAAAGCCTGGGGGGTCAAAGTCATACATTGATGTGTGTATGAATTAGTATTTTTTTTTGTTTAAATTTGGGTTTTCTTTTCTTTTTGGATTGAAATAATAGGAGAACTGAAATTCAGGAATATGGTACACATAGTATATGGTACAGGCATACCCCACTTTTAAGTACACAATGGGGTTTATTTACTAAAGCTGGAAAGTGCAAAAATCAGGCTCACTTCTGCATAGAAACCAATGAGCTTCTAACCCTAGCTTGTTCAATTAAGCTCTGGTAATAAAACCTGGAAGCTCATTGGTTTCTATGCAGAAGTGAGCCTGATTTTTGCACTTTCCAGCTTTAGTAAATAAACCCCATTGTGTACTTAAAAGTGGGGTATGCCTGTAATAAATAGGGTTTGATGGAGATAGTGTGTAAAGTGAAAATATGTTAGGAATATATGCACCTTTTTCTGTATATTGATTGTTATGGAATATGTATGATGTAATGGAATTATGTTTTTTCTTGGAAAAAATAAATAAAGAATTTGAAAAAAAAACCTAAAAAAATAATAAAAGTCTAATAACTGAGCAATACAACATATTTACCATAATAAAAGGGCGATAACTGAACAATACAAAACCCTTAGTATAATAAAAGGGTCATAACTGAAAGATACAAATCCTTTACTATTGGAATGAAAACTGAAGCATACAAAACCTTTACAAAAAATAAAAATAAAGGGACGAAACCCAAATAATATGAAATGTTTACCATAATGAAAGGGTGATAATTGAATGATACTAAACCTTTACAGGACAAAAACTGATTCATAAAAAACCTTTGCTATCATAAAATGCTGATAATTGACAATATAAATCCTTTACAATACTAAAAGGGTAATAACTGAACTATATAAAATCTTTACAATACTAAAAAGGAGATAACTGAACAAAACAAAACCTTCACATTAATAAAGTGATAAAAACGGAATTGTACAAAAACTTTACAGTAATAAAAGTTACATTACTAAACTATACAAACCTTTAACAATAACAGAAGGGTAATGCTTGAACACAAAACCCTTACTATAATAAAAAGGGTCATAACTGAAAGATGTAACTACTTTCCAATAATAAGGATTGAAAAATGATTAATACAAAACCTTTACTATCATAAAATACTGATAACTGACAATACAAATCTTTTACAATACTAAAAGGGTAATAACTGAACAAAATGAAACATTTACATTAATAAAGTGATAAAAACTGAATTGTACTAAAATAACTAAACACTAACTATACAAAACTCTAACAATAATAACGGCTTGAAAGCTAAAGGATACTAAATCTTTAACATAATAAAAGCATAACCTTTCCAAATAACAACAGGTCAATAACCTAAAGCCTTTGCCCTTGATAAAGGAATGAAAACTGAACTATACAAAAACTTTACAAAAATAATAGTTAAATAACTGAACAATCCAAAATCTTTACCGAAAAAAAGGGTGGTAAATGAGCAATTCAAAACCTTTATCTGTTTTCCGACTGCCTCATGTAGGAGTACAGCGGCAGAGCGGCTCTACTGCGCTAGATCGCGTATCTAATATGCAATCCAGCTCTTCTGGGTAGGGGGTGTGCACACCCACCACACCGCCTATCAATGAAGAAAGAAGAAGATTGGACAGCCGCACTCCAATGAGACACCTTTATTGATGTAAAATGTGATCCAAACACCGACAGAGGTACAGGTACAAATACCTGACGCGTTTCACACCCTTATTGGTGCTTAATCAAGCTGTAAGACCACACCGACCGCAATCTCTCATTTATACATATGAAGTACTGATCACATGATCAAACGTGTCTCTACAGATTGTGATCGGGTGTGCTCCATAAAAAAAACACACAAATGGAGGGAGAGGGTGTTGAGGTGATCAGTGCAGGAATCGTATAAGAATTAACCCTTAAAAAGGAGAATTCAACATAGACCTGCCTATAATTACTGCAAACGATTGTCTCTAAACATCATTAGTCAGAAACATGGATATAGTCAGAAATGTAAAAAAACAATAAAGCAATATGTCATCTGAACTTCATTAAACATTAATAAAAAACAGAAAAATGAATGACACTAAAAGTCTATCCATCCAAAATGTCAGAATAAAGAAAATAGACATAAAAATATTGTATAAAGATATTATATACACCATATAAAATATAAAATGTGTTCAACATTCGCCAGATGGTATCCAGGGAGGCATATTATACACAAAATCTATGAAACAATATATTTCAGAAGAAAAAAAGCAAAAAAGAAGAAGAAAGGAAGAAGGCAGGAGATAAACCCCCACCCCCATTCCCTCGCCAAATCTCCCCTCAGATCCCAGGAACACAAATGGCGAAAAACAAAAACATACGGACCCCTATACATAAAAATGTAGGAAAGACCATACAAGGACTCAATTCTGCTTCAAAGTAAAAATAAACATGAATATGAAAAATGTCAAAAACAATGAATAGAAAAAAAGATTGAAATGGGACCAAATAAGGACAAGAAGCAAAAACAAACAAAACAAAATCAAGCGGGAGAATGACAGAACCTCACTGCTTTTAGGGTATACATTTGTATAAAAATATAGGGGCCATCTACAGTATCTCACAAAAGTGAGTACACCCCTCACATTTTTGTAAATATTTTATTCTATCTTTTCATGTGACAACACTGAAGAAATTACACTTTGCTACAATATAAAGTAGTGAGTGTACAGCTTGTATAACAGTGTAAATTTGCTGTCCCCTCAAAATAACTCAACACACAGCCAGTAATGTCTAAACCGCTGGCAACAAAAGTGAGTACACCCCTAAGTTAAAATGTCCAAATTGGGCCCAATCAGCCATTTTCCCTCCCCGGTGTCATGTGACTCGTTAGTGTTACAAGGTCTCAGGTGAGAATGGGGAGCAGGTGTGTTAAATTTGGTGTTATCGCTCTCACTCTCTCATACTGGTCACTGGAAGTTCAACATGGCACCTCATGGCAAAGAACTCTCTAAGAATCTGAAAAAAAGAATTGTTGCTCTACATAAAGATGGCCTAGGCTATAAGAAGATTCCCCAGACCCTGAAACTGAGCTGCACCACGGTGACCAAGACCACACAGCAGTTTAACAGGACAGGTTCCACTCAGAACAGGCCTCACCATGGTCGACCAAAGAAGTTGAGTGCACGTGCTCAGCGTCATATCCAGAGGTTGTCTTTGGGAAATAGACGTATTAGTGCTGCCAGCATTGCTGCAGAGGTTGAAGGGGTGAGCCTGTTAGTGTTTAGACTATACGCGGCACACTGCATCAAATTGGTCTGCATGGCTGTTGTCCCAGAAGGAAGCCTCTTCTAAAAATGTTGCACAAGAAAGCCCGCAAACAGTTTTCTGAAGACAAGCAGACTAAGGACATAGATTACTGGAACCATGTCCTGTGGTGTCAAGCATGTGTGGCAGAAACCAGGTGAGGAGTTCAAAGACAAGTGTGTCTTGCCTACAGTCAAGCATGGTGGTGGGAGTGTCATGGTCTGAGGCTGCCGGCACTGGGGAGCTATAGTTCCTTGAGGGAACCATGAATGCCAACATGTACTGTGACATACTGAAGCAGAGCGTGATCCCCTCCCTTCAGAGACTGGGCCGCAGGGCAGTATTCCAACATGATAACGACCCCAAACATACCTCCAAGATGACCACTACCTTGCTAAAGAAGCTGAGGGCAAAGGTGATAGACTGGCCAAGCATGTCTCTAGACCTAAACCTTATTGAGCATCTGTGGGGCATCCTCAAACGAAAGGTGGAGGAGCGCGAGGTATCTAACATCCACCAGCTCTGTGATGTCATCATGGAGGAGTGGAAGAGGACTCCAGTGGCAACCTGTGAAACTTTGGTGAACTCCATGCCCAAGACGGTAAAGGCAGTGCTGGAAAATAATGGTGGCCACACAAAATATTGACACTTTGGGCCCATATTGGACGTTTTCACTTAGGGGTGTACTCACTTTTGTTGCCAGCGGTTTAGATATTAATGGCTGTGTGTTGAGTTATTTTGAGTGGACAGCAAATTTACACTGTTATACAAGCTGTACACTCACTACTTTACATTGTAGCAAAGTGTCATTTCTTCAGTGTTGCCACAGGAAAAAATATCATAAAATATTTACAAAAATGTGAGGGGTGTACTCACTTTTGTGAGATACTGTATATATTATATAGTTTGAAGAAATCAAACCCAAATGGGCACCTAGATGGTGTTAAGGTTACACAGATAAGATGTAAAGTGAAGAAAGATGCCGGGAGTACTGAATATTGCTCTCATTCATAAAAATGGGGCACGTCCCATTCAAAGTTTAACCCCATCGGCTTCCTAGTATTGAGGTTAAATATCCAGAACACCTCTATTTTGTACAGTGTCCTGAATCTA
Organism: Lithobates sylvaticus; assembly: GCA_028564925.1. Classification (NCBI taxonomy): domain Eukaryota; kingdom Metazoa; phylum Chordata; class Amphibia; order Anura; family Ranidae; genus Lithobates; species Lithobates sylvaticus. The sequence continues at coordinate 40,776,557 of CM053036.1, read as the reverse complement.
TCACCTCCTCTGATAGGCATGATAATCCTCTCAATCCCTTGTATAACTAAGCTTGAGACATCTTTATTATAAAGTTTGTTCCAGTGCCTGGCAACATTCGTGGAATGAGTTTTCTCTATGTCATGTAAGGGATCGTGAAGACGACCTCCTAGGCAGCCGATTTGACTTTTTCGTCAGACAAAAGCTGGATGTGCAAGCTATAAAATTTTTGTCGGATGTGAACCCAACATCTGATTTTCAGATGGTCAGTACAGAAATCGTCACACAAAAGTCGAAAGTACAAACAAGCATACTCGGAATCAAGGAACGACTGGGAAGAGTTCGGTCTTGTAAACCACCCTTCTTTAATTGGATAATAATGAAGCTGCTTTGCTGGTGATTGTCACGTACCGGGTACGGCGGGGAACAGGAGGTGGATCCCCTATGCCAATGGGGCGATAGCACGGGTTGTATTGGAGGACCGGTTCTAATGTTGCTATACTGGTTTTCACCAGAGCCCGCCGCAAGGCGGGATGGACTTGTAGCGGCGGTAGCAACCAGGTCGTGTCTTCCAATAGCAACTCGACCCCACTGACAGCTGAGACAGGCGCGGTACACAAGGATAAGGCAGAGGCAAGGTCAAACGTAGCAAAGGGTCAAGGCAGGTGGCAAATGTTCGTAGTCGGGGGCAACAGCAAAGGTCTGGATACACAGAAGGAGCAAAACACACAAACGCTTTCACTGGGCACTAAGGCAACACAAGATCCGGCCAGAACAGGAAGGGGGAGTGGGTTTATAAGGTGTATTGGGTGTAACTGTAATTTGGGCCAGGCACCAATTACTTGTGCGCTGGCCCTTTAAGAACCAGCCGAGTTGCGCGCGCGCGCCTGGGGAGAGGGGACGCGCGCGCAGGGAGACAGAGGCGGGGGCAGGTGAGGAGAGAGAGATGCGATCCCCGGGCGGACGGAGGCCGCCGCGAGGATCGCATCCCATCGGCAGAGCAGCGCCTGCGGTCAGAGGATCTGACCGAGGCGCTGCAGGACAACGGGCGCCGTGAGCGCTCCGGGATGGAGGGGACACCCGGAGCGTTCGGCGTAACAGTGATACTGATGTAGTTATGCCAAACATATTTTAAAAGGCATTTGTTTTGTACGATCTGAAAACCGTGAATCAACGCTCACCAAACTTCAAAATTAGCAAAAGGGGCTCAAAGGGTGGCGCTTGAGAAATGAACTTCGTCTTTATGCTCTCATAGTACGTCACTACGTTCGTGTTTGTCGAATGACAATTTGCGGATAGTTAGTATGCTAGACAAAATCCTGCACACACAATCAGACGCTCGGTCGTACATCAATCAAACCGCGTGTACGAGGCTTTAACCTGCGAGTCGTCAACCCCACATACTGAATGTTACATGACTCACAGGTAATGGCATAAACCAAAAATCTTGCGTTACAGTTGATAAATGAAAAGTTCTGCCAGTAGTTACTGAACGAACAACATCTCCCCTTAGTAAGCACATGTCCTACCACCACATCTATATGTTCCTGAGAACGTGGACTAGTGCTAGTATACAAACTGGGTGATAAATATCGCCCTAATGTGTGGGCTCGACGAGAGACGGTTTTAATGCCTCCTGTTAAAATCTAAGCATATATTGGATCGTTAAACAATACAGGACAATAACAATTCACCCCACCGCCTGTCCTGTGATCACACCACAAGCCGATCAGCGGGCTCCGGGTAATTATTGCCGGCTGGACCCGCTGATCGGTGAAGAGGATGACAGGACAGAGCTCTGTGAGTGTAAACGGGGAATAAAAAACCGGCACACAGTGAATGCACCAAGTACCGCTCGGTGCGCATTTAACCCTTTGATTACCCTAGATGTTAACCCTTCACAGCCAGTGTCATTAGTACAGTGACGGTGTATATTTTTACTGATCGCTATATTAGTGTCACTGGTTCCCACAAAGTGTCAAAAGCATCAGTTAGTGTCCGATTGCCCGCCATACTATCACAGCCCCACTATAAGTCGCTGATCGCCACCATTACTAGTATAAAAAAAAAATTCCAGTATATATACCATAGTTAAAAGACGCTATAACTTTTGCGCAAACCAATCAATATACACCAAAAATTTACCACATATTTACCACATATTTATAAAAAAAATGATTTTTACATTTTTTTTAATTGGATATGTTTTATAGCAGAAAGTAAAAAGGGTCTTTTTTTTTTTGTTATAGTGCAAAAAAAGAAAAAACCCAGCGGTGACCAAATACCACCAAACGAAAGCTCTATGTGTGTGAAAACAATTATATAAATTTCATTTGGGTACAGTGTTGCATAACCGCGCAATTGTCAGTTAAAATAAAGCAGTGCCAAAAATCAAAAAACAATTGCCTAGTCATGAAGAGGGGTAAATCTTCCAGAGGCCAAGTTTATATAACAAAAGGCTGATAACTGAAAGACACAAATCCTTTACAATAACAATAAAGGAGTGAAAACTAAAGCATACTAAATCTTTACAATAAAAAAAGGGGTGAAAACTGAATGATGCAAAACCTTTACCATAATAAATGGGTGATAACTGAATAATACAAAACTGTACAATAAGAAAGGGGTGAAAACTGAATGATACAAACACTTGAAAATAATATAGGGATGAAAAATGAACAATGAAAAAACAGCTTTACAAAAAAGTCATAGCTAATTGATACAAAATCTTTTCATGAAATTAGAAATGTACCAGTTGTAAGACAGTAAAAAAATTATTGTGCAAATGGTTGGCCCACACTGGTCCCCCTCCCTTAGGGCAGGGTAAAAAAGAAGCATAATTGTCACGTACCGGGTACGGCGGGGAACAGGAGATGGATCCCCTATGCCAATGGGGCGATAGCACGGGTTGTATTGGAGGACCGGTTCTAATGTTGCTACTGGTTTTCACCAGAGCCCGCCGCAAGGCGGGATGGACTTGTAGCGGCGGTAGCAACCAGGTCGTGTCTTCCAATAGCAACTCGACCCCACTGACAGCTGAGACAGGCGCGGTACACAAGGATAAGGCAGAGGCAAGGTCAAACGTAGCAAAGGGTCAAGGCAGGTGGCAAAGGTTCGTAGTCGGGGGCAACAGCAAAGGTCTGGATACACAGAAGGAGCAAAACACACAAACGTTTTCACTGGGCACTAAGGCAACACAAGATCCGGCCAGGACAGGAAGGGGGAGTGGGTTTATAAGGTGTATTGGGTGTAACTGTAATTTGGGCCAGGCACCAATTACTTGTGCGCTGGCCCTTTAAGAACCAGCCGAGTTGCGCGCGCGCGCCGGGGGAGAGGGGACGCGCGCGCAGGGAGACAGAGGCGGGGGCAGGTGAGGAGAGAGAGATGCGATCCCCGGGCGGACAGAGGCCGCCGCAAGGATCGCATCCCATCGGCAGAGCAGCGCCTGCGGTCAGAGGATCTGACCGAGGCGCTGCAGGAAAACGGGCGCCGTGAGCGCTCCGGGATGGAGGGGACACCCGGAGCGCTCGGCGTAACAATAATATGCATGGAGTTCATGGTGGAATTACATAACTTTGATACCCATCAGGTCACAGAAGGCTGCCTTGGCTTCCCATCTTTAGCCATACATAAGGCCATAAATAATGGCTTTCACATGAAGTGGTGGTTTAAGTGTTGCAGGAAAAATAATGTTGCCAGTTGAAAGACTTCTTATGCCGCGTACACACGAGCGTTTTTGCCGTCGGTATAAACTCTGAAGGTTTCTCCGACGGAATTCCGACGGAATTCCGACGGAATTCCGCTCAAGCGGTCCTGCCTACACACAGTCACACCAAAGGCCAACCGTCTAGAACGCGGTGACATACAACACGTACGACGGGACTAGAAAAAGGAAGTACAATAGCCAGTAGCCATGAGCTTCCGTCTCGTACTTGCTTCAGAGCATGTGTAGTTTTTGGTATGTCGGAAAAGCATACAGACGAGCGGTTTTCCCAATTTAGAACATGTTCTCTTTCTAGGTCCGTCAGAATTTTCAACATAAGAAGTCTGATGGGGCATACACACGATCGGAATATACGATGAAAAACTCCCGTCCAAATTTTTCTGTCGGAAATTCCGCCTGTGCGTACAGGGCATTAGAGACTCCTAGGCTTCAATCTAAGCTGGCCTCCAAAGAGGAGGACTTTCGTAGCGGTGAAAATTTTAAGGTGTAGGAGCACCAAAAACAAGAAGTTAGAACTCAAATTATTATGTTTGTTCATCCTTTTGCTTGCCCAAACTCTCTAAGGAAATTGGAGAACTCGAGCAAACAAAAAGGACAAAAAAAACGCATTACTCTGACCTTGTGTGTTTGAAGGTCCTACACATCAACTGCTCCAGTGTTGTGTGCATGAAGTATTATGGAGAGAAGTGCTAAAGAATTGTGAAGACACTGTATCAGTACTCATCATTTTTTAGTGTTTAAAATAAATTATATTTTAAAGATTTTATTGCACAAATTAGTTTTGTTTACAGATGTTTTTTCTTATTATATTATTGACTTATGAGGGTTTTTTTTTTTTTTTTTTTGTAAAAATAAAAATCTCACAGATGAATGAATGAATGAATGAATAACTTGTATAGCGCTACAATGCGAACTGAATAACTTGTATAGCGCTACAATGCGAACTGAATCGCCTCAAGGTGCTGTATTGGCATTTGGTTGTCGAGCTTCTAGAAGAGGTGGGTCTTGAGTTTCTTCCTGAAGGCCTGATGGTTTTCTTCCATGCGAATGTCGGTTGGTAGAGCGTTCCATAGCCGTGGACCTTGGACAGCGAATCTCCGTTCCCCCTTTGATTTGTAGCGGGATTTAGGAATGAGGAGAAGATTTTGATTAGCCGATCGAAGACTGCGATTGGGTGTGTAGTGTTTTATTTTCTCGCGAAGGTATTGCGGGGCGTTTCCATGTGCGCATTTGTGGGTGAGGCAGAGGGTCTTGAATGCGACCCGACTCCTTACATTTAGCCAATGTAGGTTCCTCAGGGAAGGGGAGATGGATTCCCAGGGTTTTTTTTCCTGTTATCAGCCTTGCCGCTGTGTTTTGGATAAGTTGTAAGCGCGCAAGTTGATATTGGGGCAATCCTATGTAAAGGGAGTTAGCATAGTCGAGTCGAGAATTGATGATCGTTCCAACTACCACTGCTTTGTCCTCTTTTGGAATGAAGGGGAGGAGTCTGCGTAGCAGGCGGAGCAGATGGTGAGAACCACTGACCACTGCTCCTATTTGGGCATCCATTGACATTTCTGAGTCAAAAATGACTCCGAGACTCTTAACCTTGGTCCTTGGGAAGATGGTCTGTCCAAAGATGGTAGGTGGTGTCCAAGGGATCTTGGTTCGGGGGTTATGATTTGCATGTAGAATAAGAAGTTCTGTTTTTGATTCATTAAGTTTGAGGGAGCTAGTAGTCATCCAGTCGTCTATCATAGTGAGGCATTTTCCTAATTGCTGATGATGGTCTTTTTGTCCGGTGATACGAAAATATAATTGAGTGTCGTCGGCGTATGAATGGAAGCAGAGGGCTGATCTTCTGATGATTTTGAGGAGTGGGCGAATGTAGATGTTGAAGAGCACTGGCGACAAGGGTGATCCTTGAGGGACTCCACAGGAGATTGCCCGGGTTTCAGAGGTGAACCCTCCTAGTTTCACTGTCTGAGAGCGATTTCCTAGGAAGGATGCGAACCATTGCAGATCTGAGCCAGTGACTCCTGCTACTTCTGTGAGGCGGATGAGTAGAGTATTGTGGTCCACAGTATCAAACGCTGCACTGAGGTCCAATAGTACCAGGAGACATGAATCTCCGTCATCCGCTGCTTCAAGGGCATCGTCCCATATCTTCAGGAGTGCGGTTTCTGTCCCATGGCCTGGGCGGAATCCTGATTGTAACGGGTCCAGGAGTGTGTGTGTGTCCAGGTGGCGTTGTATCTGTTGTACTACCGCTTTCTCCATAATCTTGGAGATGTTGTTCAAGCTTGTAATTGGTCTGCGATGGTTGGGGTCCCGTGGGTCGATGTTGGGTTTCTTTAGCAGGGGTTTGATGATGCCTTGTTTGAGGGCGCCTGGAACAATCCCTTCTTTGAACGATTGATTTATGAGGTGCGTTATGGTGGGAGCCAGGATTTCGGAGCATTCTTTCAGGAGTTTTGTGGGGATGATGTCAATGGAGGATGTGCTGTCTCTGAGATTTTTGATGATGTTTTTAGTAGTATCCGTGGTAATTGGGATCAGAGAAAACTTTGGTGGTTGTGGGATGTTTGTGTCGATATCGACTTTTTGCTCTGGTTGACTGCCGTCGGATGTCTTTTTCTGACCAATTGTTTTCCTGATGTTGTCGATTTTATTGATGAAAAAATCTGATAATTCATTGCAGAAATCTTGGGTTTCATTAGCGGGGGGCTCTAAGCATGCCGGGTTCATCGACTGAGCGACTATTTTAAAAAGTTCCCGGGGGCGGTTTAAGGCCGCTGAGATGGTATTTGAGAAATGGTCTTTTTTTGCTTTGAAGATTGCCTTCTGATAATTCTGTGTGAGTCCTTTGTATTTTGTGTGATTTCCATTGGTGGGATTTATTCTCCATGCTCTTTCGGCTCTTCTGCGTTCTTGCTTGAGTAGCGTGAGCGAGCTATTGAACCATCCTGCGTTTTTCCTCTTGATGAGAGTTCTGCGTTTTGGAGCCACTGAGTCTGCTGATTGTAGTAATGCATTGTTTAGGGAGCTGAGAGTTTGCTCCGCTGAGTGGGTTAAATTCAGAGTTGCTATTTTGTTTGCTAAGATGGTTTTGAAGGAATCGGAGTGCAGTTTTTTCTGCGATCTGGTCCAATGAGTTGTTGTTGCAGGTTTCTGTTTTTGGTGGGTGGTGTTGGTGGAGATTTTGAATTTGATGGCGTGGTGGTCCGTCCATGGTAGTGGTATGTTGTCTACTGTGTTGATGTCCAGATTTTGGTTGAAGATGAGGTCCAGAGTATGTCCTGACCCGTGTGTGGGGGTCTTTATCAGTTGCTGGAGACCTAGTTCTTCCAGTTGGCTGATGCAGGCGGTCGCGATCGGGTCTTTGGTTGAGTTTGCCCAGAGGTTGAAGTCTCCAAGTACCAGCAGGTTTTTGGATTTCAGTGTGTGTATTGAGATAAACTCTGTGAGGGGTGTAAGCAGATTGGTCTTAGGTCCTGGTGGTCTGTAGCAAAGTAGAATGTGGGTGGTGTCATGGGGTGTTGATTGAAGATGTAGCGTCAGTGTCTCCATAAAAGGCACTGGGTTCTGTAAGATTGGTTTGGTGAGTGCCAAGTGCGATTTAAAAATCACTGCTAGGCCTCCTCCTTTTTTTCCTATCCGATGTTCCGTTAGGATCCTGTAGTTCTCCGGCACCAATTCGGTGAGGATGGTGTTGCAGTCGGGTGTTAGCCAGCTTTCCGTGATGAAGAGGCAGTCTATATTGTTTTGGGTGATGAAGTCGTGTACTTCTAGTCTGTGTTTGGCTGCAGATCTGGTGTTGATCATGGCGCATGCTAATTGTTGTGGTTGGGTAGGTATCTTCCTGTTTTTGCAGGTTGATTGTAGGTCGGTCTTTAATAGATGTTCTTTTCGTAGAATTTTTTGAATGGGAGCTGGCAATGTTGCGGTGGTATTTCTTAGTCTGTGGAGGACTTCAGCTGAATATTTAAGGTAGCACATGGCCAGAGGATGAAGTTAATGGTCCTGGGATGACTGAGCTGATGATCCGGATCCGGGTTTGTCTTGTTATCAGTCTAAGTATCAGACTTGCCGCCGCGTAGACTAAAGCCAGCAAGTTGATCGTGTGGTGCCCTATGTGTGAGGATGCTGATCCTGATCCGGGTTTGTCCAGTTTTAAGTCTAGGTATCAGACTTGCCGCCGCGTAGACTAAAGCCAGCAAGTTGATCGTGTGCCCTGTGAGTGAGGACTTGGTTTGGTTTAGTAGTAGTTTCCTGGCTGTTCCGGCTGCCTCTGCTTGTCGCGAGGAATCCTGGACCAGAAGAATGCTGCAGGTGACAGCTGCTGTGTGTTGCTTAATTGGAGCGAGTAGTTCCTGTAGGGGAGATGGGGGCCTGTTGAACCTACCGCCCTCTCGTTGATCCAGAGGAAGGCGAAAAACCCCTAACTGTGCTGGCCAATTGCTCAGTGGGGGGAAAAAATTCCTTCCTGACCCCGAAAGGCGGTCGGACCAAGTGCCCTGGATCAACTACTGGTGGGGGGGGGGGGGGGGGGGATCCCGAGAGCTTACCTGTTTGGAGATAGTCCCTGAAGCGCTTGCTGTGTTGCCTGATGCTTCTGCGATGAAGTCGGGTTGCTGGGTAGGGGTGTGCTGAAGGGGGTGGGCACGCCGGCCTGCAGAAAGGAGGAAAGGATAAGCTGGGGGGTGGGATGAGGTGGGATGAGTCTCATCCGCAGCCGGTTCCTTCCTTGTCTATGAAGCTAGAGCCGGGCGATGGCGGCTGCGGATGTTGCCCCACCTGGGGGACTGACCTGAGGTGGATGGAGTGGACGGAGTGCCCGTGGTGTCTGCTGGGGGGTCCTGGAGGTCCTGGGGATGTCCTGTGGTGGCTGGGTGGAGAGGGTGCACCAAGATGGCCGCCGGAGCAGGCCGGAGCCACAGGCCTGCCTGGTCTCGGCTCCCTTGGGTGATGATGGAGGTGCTGGTGTGGGGGGGGGGAACCAGTGAGAGGGGTGTCCGGCCGCGTGGGTGCCTGGATGGGGGGGACCTGACGCTGATAGGGCCGGAGATCCGGCGCCGGCCGGACTAGGCCGGAGCCGGGGAGTTTCCTAAGACCAGCCTGCCCGGAAAGGCGGGTGGGAGGCGGCTGGTGACGGCGGTGGTGGGGATGGCTTGCTCGGTTGTCAGGGGCTGGGGGGGGACTCGACCTGGTCCCCGAGGCTAGGAGGTAGGGGAGGGGGGCCTTGAGAGCCCGAAAAGGGCTGCTGAGATCCGGGAGGCAGGGGGGAGGCAGGGGGCCTGCAGAAGCCGGAGCTTCTCACGGAGCTGCTGACAGCACGTCCACACGTCAGCACCTCAGCGCTGACACTGAACCCTGGAAAACAGACCCACCCACAAAATCTGTAGTTTTTCGGGTCTCATAGCAGACAGAGGGGAGACATTTGACAGATAAGTATACATGCAGGAGGCATGTATATCCTTCTAGATAACAAATATTGCAGTAGTTTAGAAAGGATGATAGTTGGTTTACATCCACTTTAAGTTTCTTGTATCTATGAGGACCTTTTTTGGTGAGATCTCTGTGCTTCGTTCCTGTATACCGCTGTGGCCATTATTAGGAGTTCCCACTCTATTTATGTTATTTATTTTATTTTATTGAGAATGTAACAGAAGGAGTTGGAACAAACAATGCTGTTTAGAGACACCCAAATCTTCTAGGTGGAGAGAAATTATAACATTTGGTAATTATATGAGGAAGATCCCGTTGATGAAAATTGACTTAGGCCACCAGACTCTATCAATCACTTTTGGGTGGCATGACAATTTAAGGTTCTCCTCCTGGATGGATCTATGAAAAAAAAAAAGAACATCTGGTCCTCCCATCTTTGTCACTCTTACACCTTGGGTAGAGAACTTACCTGTTCTATAAATGAGATCAGAGCCTCGCGGTTCCCGTCCCACTCCCGCGGCAACTCCGACTCCTTGGGGAACTTGTTGCAGCTCAGCTCCAACGTTATTTCGAAACAGTTTTTGTAAAGATAATTGAAGTCCTGCATACCTGTTAGAATAAATTAAAATGACAAAATATATAGTTTATAATAATGGAAATTTGTGCTGTATTGGGTTCCTATTGCTGTTACACAATGAAAAACAATAAAAAGCATCTTAAAATTACAAAATATATATTTTTGTATTTCTTGTTTCAAAGCAGAAAAGATACATGGTTGGTAAACAGTTAATATTATAAATATATTTCACTTGAAGCTAAATATAAAGTTGGAACAGATTTATGTGAACTAATGTTTCCACTCAGCTCTCCTAATCCAAGGCACCCCTGCCAGACAGCATGGTAAGATCTGTGACTTTACCATTTTCCACTTCAGTTAAGTAATACGGCTTCTTTCCCAACATAACTCAGCCTGCTGATTGGACAAGGAGGGTGAAAAAGTACACTGATGAGATAAACCCTTAGCAAGGGTGACATGGACAGCACTGCACAATGCAGTACAGCCTGCATGGCTCACAGAGCTGGCCCTCCGTCTTCAGGTAAGACACCATCCATAACTTGGCCACAGTTCTACACTACAGCTGTATTAAATGGGGGACTTTAATAGCTGCTGTTTTAATCTTGATAATACAGGATCCGTAGTTGTCAGTTTTGGTAACATACATAAAAAAATGCCATCCACCATGTACTGTATCTTTTTTCCACTCTTCTAATCAAGTGAAAAGTGAAATTTGATTGGTCACTGCATTGGCCACTGACTGGTCATTTCTCTTTGGTACTCCTATTAGACAATCCAACTCTTACATTATTCTACACTGCAGCCCAAATGTAGGTGACTGTAGTTGGTCCACAAACCAATATAAACATTCTCCAGTGGAGGTAAAAGTGTGTATAGAAAAATATATAAAGAGAAAAATATATAAAGATTTATTACAACAACAGAATAATGCAAATTTATACAATGAATGAAAAAAGAGGGCAATTAAAATCGAGAGACAATATTACAATACAGAATTTTTCCTTATAATTGCACAGTATAGCACATAATTATTGATCCCTGTTATTGGAAGCAATGTAGTGAATTTCAAACTGTCGCAAGATGGCACTCAACATGTTTCGCGGACTAGCCGCTTCTTCAGGAGTATGCAATAAGGGGAGATGTATCTGTATGATTGTCTCTGAAAAAGGGGGAATGGGATGATTAGTAACATATAAATTATAAAAGACAAGCAATGTACCTGGAGACAGCTAGAAAACGCCATCCTGATTCTGCCAGCAGGAAAGGCGGAAATATGCTGGCTCACTATGGTACAGGTCAGCAAGAGAGGGTAGTAATATAAAGGTATAGAAAAAAGGTTGCATCCAATTGTACGTCCATATGAACAAAGAGCACATCATGACTCACCAGCTCAAAAGTGCACGGGGACAGGCGAAGCTAGGGGCCCCAAATGATGGGGCAAATTTCACAGGCTGATATGGGAGCCAGAGTAGGGTAAAGTTAGTATTCAAGGGTATAGCATAAAGCTGTAAAAAAAAAAAAACCATACATAATAATGAATGTAACCAACATGATAAGGACATAAAATCCTACACAGGGGCACCTATAGGATAAACACCGAGTGCACCTAGAAGTCAGACATGTGTACGATAAGAAAGATCCAGAAGTCGGTATACAGAGGTAAAATATTAATAGGGAAAGTGTATATACCTACCCAAAATTAAACGTAAGATGGCCTAGGATAAGCAGGGGTCACAACTTAGGGAGGGAGTGTCAGACGGTTAGCGGGCTGCAAAAGATTATACATACACAACTAAGCACGTATGCACATACACACACACATTGCACATATATATATATATATATATATATATATATATACACACACACACATACATATATATGTACACATGTATGCACATACACACAGATCCCCATGCACACCTGTACAAATATACAGGTGGGTGTACATGAACCCCATGGTTAAATATGTACATTTGTCTGTATATAGAAGAGGGAAAAATCTATTTGTTTACCTGGGCCGAAGCATATATGCCTATATAATAAAAAATCAGCACATTAAGTTCCAATTAGCTCACAGCAGGGAGGTGTATGACGTATCAATAAACCACCAAAAAGGCTGTAGGTTGAGAGATATCGAATTCAAAGACTGAGACCTGTGGACAAACAGGTGAATTTCAGACACAGCTCAAGCACTGAACATAAAGTAAAGCAACTGCTGTTAAATGTGCACAAAAGGGGAACAGTGTTTCTCTTAAAATAAGGGAAACAACACACACCTGCAAAGTAGATGGTTTGGTTTGTGTGCACTTGTAGAAATTCCCATCAATAGGCAGATCGCTGGAATCCATATGAAAGTACAAAATACATAGACAATGTATATGAGGATTTTTGCTAGCAAGTAAACAGAAGGGAAGGATCTTCCAGAGAAGATATAAAACATACCTGCACATGGGAAGAAGTACAGGCACAGCACCAGCCAGCAGCACCTGAACACTCCGCAAACCCCCACAGACGCCTACATCCACTGGGCAAATAAGCCCGTTTAAATAATGTCCTCTGGCGCCAGTCCTGATGACGCTGAATGCGTGCGCCGCCGGCGCCATACAAACAGCGTCATCGGACCCGATCCTCAACTGCGCATGCGCGTCGCGCATGCGCAGTAGAGCAGAAACGGCACATAGTGTCAGGAAGGGCAGAGAGCCATCCAGGGGCCAGCCGGGGGCGCGGACACTGCGCAAACGCAGCGCCACACACGGGGGAGACCCGGAACGACGCCGCCCAACCTTTTGACCGGCCGTTAAAGTCCCCAAAGAGTGAACCCAAAAAATCTGCACCGCCACCTGGTGGGCAGATAAAGGATCACTCATAAGGGGAGATCGCATATCAGCCTGGAAAATGAAGCTAACGCAGACCAAAGGCACAGATGTGATTAGAGAGATGACGGGTCAAAAAGAAAGCTCATAGCATAGGACGCACTAATATGGATGCCAATAATTAGATTTGAACAGAATATATTCAAAGTTTAAACAAAAATTTATTAAATACAAATAAAAATAATACTAATGAATAAAGATATGGAACCAGCGTGCAAATGGTTATAAGGGGGCGAGGGTATATAAAGAATTGGCGTGTGTCGCCATTATGAGAACCTAGGAAAACCTAGATCTACAAGGATGGGGCAGAAGACAGAGGGACAAGAAAAAAATATATAAACACAGTGGGAAGAGACATAGAGGGAAGAACACAGACGGGGGAGACAATACAGGAAGGTAAAAAAGAGGGGGGGGGGGGAGAAAGGAGAGGGGGAAAAAAAAGAAAAAAGAATGAGGGGGAAAAAAGGAAAAAAGAATGTATCTGTCACATCTGTCAATGATCTGTTAAATCTGGGTGCTAGGAGGTTAGAATTTTTCCAGAACCTGAACAGTAGACGTGGTCACGATGACGCTGTTTTGTATGGCGCCGGAAAAATTCTAACCTCGGTAACTAGACACATAGGTCTACACCATAGATTCGATAACAGTGCAGTTTCCTTTTGTGTCCTTGAGGTTGTCCCCCCCCACCCGCGTGGTGGTGACTGGGACAATAAAATTCTTAGGGCAGAAACTCTATGGATTGAGAAACTATCGGCTGACCCTGGCATCAACGAAAATAACTCTTATAAGCCTTTTCTTTAGAGGTATTTTTCCATTTAGGCTCCGATGACGCTGTTTGTATGGCGCCGGCGGCGCACGCATTCAGCGTCATCAGGACTGGCGCCAGAGGACATTATTTAAACGGGCTTATTTGCCCAGTGGATGTAGGCGTCTGTGGGGGTTTGCGGAGTGTTCAGGTGCTGCTGGCTGGTGCTGTGCCTGTACTTCTTCCCATGTGCAGGTATGTTTTATATCTTCTCTGGAAGATCCTTCCCTTCTGTTTACTTGCTAGCAAAAATCCTCATATACATTGTCTATGTATTTTGTACTTTCATATGGATTCCAGCGATCTGCCTATTGATGGGAATTTCTACAAGTGCACACAAACCAAACCATCTACTTTGCAGGTGTGTGTTGTTTCCCTTATTTTAAGAGAAACACTGTTCCCCTTTTGTGCACATTTAACAGCAGTTGCTTTACTTTATGTTCAGTGCTTGAGCTGTGTCTGAAATTCACCTGTTTGTCCACAGGTCTCAGTCTTTGAATTCGATATCTCTCAACCTACAGCCTTTTTGGTGGTTTATTGATACGTCATACACCTCCCTGCTGTGAGCTAATTGGAACTTAATGTGCTGATTTTTTATTATATAGGCATATATGCTTCGGCCCAGGTAAACAAATAGATTTTTCCCTCTTCTATATACAGACAAATGTACATATTTAACCATGGGGTTCATGTACACCCACCTGTATATTTGTACAGGTGTGCATGGGGATCTGTGTGTATGTGCATACATGTGTACATATATATGTATGTGTGTGTGTATATATATATATATATATATATATATGTGCAATGTGTGTGTGTATGTGCATACGTGCTTAGTTGTGTATGTATAATCTTTTGCAGCCCGCTAACCGTCTGACACTCCCTCCCTAAGTTGTGACCCCTGCTTATCCTAGGCCATCTTACGTTTAATTTTGGGTAGGTATATACACTTTCCCTATTAATATTTTACCTCTGTATACCGACTTCTGGATCTTTCTTATCGTACACATGTCTGACTTCTAGGTGCACTCGGTGTTTATCCTATAGGTGCCCCTGTGTAGGATTTTATGTCCTTATCATGTTGGTTACATTCATTATTATGTATGGTTTTTTTTTTTTTACAGCTTTATGCTATACCCTTGAATACTAACTTTACCCTACTCTGGCTCCCATATCAGCCTGTGAAATTTGCCCCATCATTTGGGGCCCCTAGCTTCGCCTGTCCCCGTGCACCTTTGAGCTGGTGAGTCATGATGTGCTCTTTGTTCATATGGACGTACAATTGGATGCAACCTTTTTTCTATACCTTTATATTACTACCCTCTCTTGCTGACCTGTACCATAGTGAGCCAGCATATTTCCGCCTTTCCTGCTGGCAGAATCAGGATGGCGTTTTCTAGCTGTCTCCAGGTACATTGCTTGTCTTTTATAATTTATATGTTACTAATCATCCCATTCCCCCTTTTTCAGAGACAATCATACAGATACATCTCCCCTTATTGCATACTCCTGAAGAAGCGGCTAGTCCGCGAAACATGTTGAGTGCCATCTTGCGACAGTTTGAAATTCACTACATTGCTTCCAATAACAGGGATCAATAATTATGTGCTATACTGTGCAATTATAAGGAAAAATTCTGTATTGTAATATTGTCTCTCGATTTTAATTGCCCTCTTTTTTCATTCATTGTATAAATTTGCATTATTCTGTTGTTGTAATAAATCTTTATATATTTTTCTATACACACTGTTTTGTGAGTCCTTACCCGTACCATAAAAGTCCATAGTTGCCTCAATTGTTCTGCCATCCCCATTTTTCATTAAAATTTAGGACGAAGGTACTATACGTTTATTCTTACTTTATAGTAGCAATTTCCACATTTATTTAGGGTGGATAACACACCCATAGGCACAACCCTCCCCTTTTAGGCTACTTATGTTTATTTTTATCGATGTTTAAATTTTGTATCTAATTGGCACTTACATAGACTGGTTACATGTCTAGTGGCCATATACTCAGCGTCAAGCTTTGGCTATAATACTCTTTCCTTTCCCATATTCCCGTTTTCTCCTCTCCCCAAATTTTTCGTGTGTCTCCCCGTTTTGATTACCAGATTTACCTATTTTTACGAATTTTTGTCTCTCCCCTTTTCTTCTTGTTCTGTTGATTCAGCGCCTTGATTAAACATCAGACGTGTAAACCCCAATAATGGACCTTCATGGTACGGCATGGACAGGTTTTATGACTGATATACAATCCAATGTTGAAACCTGTAAAAAGGATGATGGTGATCTCTCTCTCTATCTTGGACGCATACAGGGTCTTTTGAAGCGTAAGTCCCATTTATATTGGCATATAGACTATTTCCAGAAATATGTTGATGAAGACATTAATCCTCAAGGATTACGTCTCAACACCTTTCCCACTATCAAAAACCCTACTGAAGATTTTAAAAAATCTTGGGAAGATGTTCTGAATATAGGAAGCAAGAGTTTAATGTTACTCTTGATCAAACAATATACCCTTGATATGAGTCTGTTGGATAGAGAGATAGATGCGCTCAATGAACAATACCTACATGTTTTTGAAATAACCAGTTTCAGTATGAAATGGAAAGAGATTAAGGAACGTTTGGAAATTATGAATAAGGAAATTGTTACCAAAAAACAAAAGAAATTTAATCTTGATAAACTGGCTTTCTCACAGGGCTATGCCTATAAATGGCAGAATAAAAATACAGGTAGAGGCCAAGGAAGGAGACCTGGTACATATACCCAGTCACATGTTGAAGATACCACTGAATCTGACTCTTCTTTATCCATGTTTCCTCTTTCACAGGGACACAACCGCCACTCGTCAGCACAGACGGCGCGACCAGTTAAGCGCACTCGGCACGGTGGCGGGTCTTCACCCTCTGACCCTAAAACCAAAAAACGTTCGGAAAGAGCACCACAGTCCAAAGAACATGGGACTACTGGTAATCTAACCCCAGCTCTACAAAACATCCTTCAGAAAGGTACCATGAATACTAACAGTTCTAATCGTAGTGCACTGCCTGATGATTTTTTAGATCCCACACTGGCCCTCTCAGAGGCCAAAAAACAAAGCAATCTCAATGCATACATGGTTCGACCGGGGAATTCTCAGAACACCTAGACCAATCTGATCTAAATATCATTAATCTTACTTCTTTAACGTTTACACCCTTACAGAAATCCATCCTCCAGCTTGGTTTGGGCTTTTGCCCATCCCAACCGATCAATGTCTCTGAAACTATTAAAGATCTATATTTGTTTGCACGTCGGTTGACTTACAAGTTTATGTTCGACTCCCAACGGAAGCAAAAACGATTAGAAATTGAGCTTACTGAACAAATAAAAAACTTCACTATGCAAGAATTCAGGGCCCTTCGTGATCTTATGCTTCTATACGAGGAATCATCCACTGATTCGGTGGTTTCGGCTCCTTCCAACGTCCAAAACAGCCATACCATGAAACCGTTCAAACAATTTAAACCCAAATCCCGTCATTTTCCAGATCTATTGACCTGTCCCAAGATATGGGCTTTCTTACAATTGACTATCCGTGACTTGAAAACACGCTCTTGGTCCGAACCTATTTCTAACCTTAGTCCGGATCAAATAGAAGCCCTGGAATCCCTTAGGTCATGCAAGGACTGTGTAATTAAACCATCCGATAAGGGTGGCAACATCGTTGTGATGTCCCACCCCCAATATCAAAAAATGTGTTTAGACATTCTTAAAAACAAGCACTGGTATGGATGCATTGATGCGAACCAAGTCGCCTCATTTTCCGAGGAACTCCGATCACTCTGTATAGAAGCATATTCACAGGGGCTCATTGATCTCAAAACATTCGAATATCTCAACCCAAAATTTATCTGTATTGCTACATTTTATGCCTTACCAAAGGTTCATAAGCATCTTACTCACCCTCCTGGTCGCCCCATTATTTCGGGCAATGAATCCCTTACTGAAAAGGCAAGTCGCTATGTGGACTCAGTTCTTATGCCACATGTCACCTGTCTACCCTCATATATTAGGGACACTTCGGATCTCCTGAGACATCTGGAGGGGACCTATGCTCCCCCGGGTGCCCTGCTCGTTGCAGTTGATATAGAGGCACTATATTCTAGTATCCCGCACGAGCGGGGTATCCGGGTGATCGGGTCCTTTCTAGATGAACAGGATGACACCACCTGGCCTCATAACCGTTTTATCCTGAAACTGTTACGTTTTATTTTGACACACAATTACTTTACCTTTATGGATAAAGTTTATCTTCAACGTCAGGGAGTGGCCATGGGCACATGTTGTGCCCCCTCCTATGCTAATCTTTATCTTGGCGGTTGGGAAAGATGGATATTCTCAGATGAACATTATGATAGATGGTTGACTCACATTCTTTATTGGTTTCGCTATATAGATGATTTGTTGATTATATGGACAGGCACTACTGAGGATCTATTATCTTTTCTCGATACACTGAACACCAATGATTACAATTTGCGTTTTACCCATACTTTCAGTCCTGAACATATCTCTTTCCTAGATCTGGTCATCAAAATAGACACGGCAGGGAGTATCACGACTAATCTCTACCGCAAACCCAGTGCCGGCAATACCATCTTGCATGCATCCAGTGCACACCCTTCCCCTTTAATTCGTAGCATTCCGTATGCACAGTACATACGTTTACGGAGGAATTGTTCATCGGACCAAGATTTTATTGAGCAAGCAGGCTTTCTGCGAGATAGACTCCTGAGGAGAGGGTATTCTAGATCACTCCTCAGAAAAGCCTTTAACAAGGCCAAATCCAGATCAAGATTTGATCTCCTGTACAAAACACCTTCTGATACTGAATTTCAAACCGTCAAATTCATCACCAAATTTTCCGCCCATCAAGACTCTTTACGTACTTCAATATCTCGGCATTGGCACCTACTGACTGAGGATCAAACCCTCTCTAAATATGTTAGATCTACCCCTGAATTAGTGTTCAGACGAGCTACATCCCTTAGAGATACCCTTATCTCCAGTCACTATACCCTTCCCCAAGCTCGACCTCCTAGATCCCTTTGGGGCACCTATCGATGCGGCAATTGCAGCCGCTGCCCCTGGGTCACTGAAGGACCAGGGATCAAGCTCCCAAATGGACAATGGCATCGTCTCCGGTGCCATGCTGACTGCACCACCCGAGGCGTTATTTATTTAATGTCATGTACCTGTAAAGCTTTCTACGTAGGTAAGACCATACGCGAATTTGGCCAACGCATTCGTGACCACGTCTACTGTTCAGGTTCTGGAAAAATTCTAACCTCGGTAACTAGACACATAGGTCTACACCATAGATTCGATAACAGTGCAGTTTCCTTTTGTGTCCTTGAGGTTGTCCCCCCCCACCCGCGTGGTGGTGACTGGGACAATAAAATTCTTAGGGCAGAAACTCTATGGATTGAGAAACTATCGGCTACTATACACCCTGGCATCAACGAAAATAACTCTTATAAGCCTTTTCTTTAGAGGTATTCTTCCGTTTAGATCGCTGGTTTTTTAACCGTTGACAGATCATTCTTTTTTCTTTTTTCCCCCTCTCCTTTCTCCCCCCCCCCCCCCCCCCCCTCTTTTTTACCTTCCTGTATTGTCTCCCCCGTCTGTGTTCTTCCCTCTATGTCTCTTCCCACTGTGTTTATATATTTTTTTTTTTTTTTTTGTCCCTCTGTCTTCTGCCCCATCCTTGTAGATCTAGGTTTTCCTAGGTTCTCATAATGGCGACACACGCCAATTCTTTATATACCCTCGCCCCCTTATAACCATTTGCACGCTGGTTCCATATCTTTATTCATTAGTATTATTTTTATTTGTATTTAATAAATTTTTGTTTAAACTTTGAATATATTCTGTTCAAATCTAATTATTGGCATCCATATTAGTGCGTCCTGTGCTATGAGCCTTCTTTTTGACCCGTCATCTCTCTAATCACATCTGTGCCTTTGGTCTGCGTTAGCTTCATTTTCCAGGCTGATATGCGATCTCCCCTTATGAGTGATCCTTTATCTGCCCACCAGGTGGCGGTGCAGATTTTTTGGGTTCACTCTTTGGGGACTTTAACGGCCGGTCAAAAGGTTGGGCGGCGTCGTTCCGGGTCTCCCCCGTGTGTGGCGCTGCGTTTGCGCAGTGTCCGCGCCCCCGGCTGGCCCCTGGATGGCTCTCTGCCCTTCCTGACACTATGTGCCGTTTCTGCTCTACTGCGCATGCGCGACGCGCATGCGCAGTTGAGGATCGGGTCCGATGACGCTGTTTGTATGGCGCCGGCGGCGCACGCATTCAGCGTCATCAGGACTGGCGCCAGAGGACATTATTTAAACGGGCTTATTTGCCCAGTGGATGTAGGCGTCTGTGGGGGTTTGCGGAGTGTTCAGGTGCTGCTGGCTGGTGCTGTGCCTGTACTTCTTCCCATGTGCAGGTATGTTTTATATCTTCTCTGGAAGATCCTTCCCTTCTGTTTACTTGCTAGCAAAAATCCTCATATACATTGTCTATGTATTTTGTACTTTCATATGGATTCCAGCGATCTGCCTATTGATGGGAATTTCTACAAGTGCACACAAACCAAACCATCTACTTTGCAGGTGTGTGTCGTTTCCCTTATTTTAAGAGAAACACTGTTCCCCTTTTGTGCACATTTAACAGCAGTTGCTTTACTTTATGTTCAGTGCTTGAGCTGTGTCTGAAATTCACCTGTTTGTCCACAGGTCTCAGTCTTTGAATTCGATATCTCTCAACCTACAGCCTTTTTGGTGGTTTATTGATACGTCATACACCTCCCTGCTGTGAGCTAATTGGAACTTAATGTGCTGATTTTTTATTATATAGGCATATATGCTTCGGCCCAGGTAAACAAATAGATTTTTCCCTCTTCTATATACAGACAAATGTACATATTTAACCATGGGGTTCATGTACACCCACCTGTATATTTGTACAGGTGTGCATGGGGATCTGTGTGTATGTGCATACATGTGTACATATATATGTATGTGTGTGTGTATATATATATATATATATATATATATATATATGTGCAATGTGTGTGTGTATGTGCATACGTGCTTAGTTGTGTATGTATAATCTTTTGCAGCCCGCTAACCGTCTGACACTCCCTCCCTAAGTTGTGACCCCTGCTTATCCTAGGCCATCTTACGTTTAATTTTGGGTAGGTATATACACTTTCCCTATTAATATTTTACCTCTGTATACCGACTTCTGGATCTTTCTTATCGTACACATGTCTGACTTCTAGGTGCACTCGGTGTTTATCCTATAGGTGCCCCTGTGTAGGATTTTATGTCCTTATCATGTTGGTTACATTCATTATCATGTATGTTTTTTTTTTTTTTACAGCTTTATGCTATACCCTTGAATACTAACTTTACCCTACTCTGGCTCCCATATCAGCCTGTGAAATTTGCCCCATCATTTGGGGCCCCTAGCTTCGCCTGTCCCCGTGCACCTTTGAGCTGGTGAGTCATGATGTGCTCTTTGTTCATATGGACGTACAATTGGATGCAACCTTTTTTCTATACCTTTATATTACTACCCTCTCTTGCTGACCTGTACCATAGTGAGCCAGCATATTTCCGCCTTTCCTGCTGGCAGAATCAGGATGGCGTTTTCTAGCTGTCTCCAGGTACATTGCTTGTCTTTTATAATTTATATGTTACTAATCATCCCATTCCCCCTTTTTCAGAGACAATCATACAGATACATCTCCCCTTATTGCATACTCCTGAAGAAGCGGCTAGTCCGCGAAACATGTTGAGTGCCATCTTGCGACAGTTTGAAATTCACTACATTGCTTCCAATAACAGGGATCAATAATTATGTGCTATACTGTGCAATTATAAGGAAAAATTCTGTATTGTAATATTGTCTCTCGATTTTAATTGCCCTCTTTTTTCATTCATTGTATACATTTGCATTATTCTGTTGTTGTAATAAATCTTTATATATTTTTCTATACACACTGTTTTGTGAGTCCTTACCCGTACCATAAAAGTCCATAGTTGCCTCAATTGTTCTGCCATCCCCATTTTTCATTAAAATTTAGGACGAAGGTACTATACGTTTATTCTTACTTTATAGTAGCAATTTACACATCAAATTCTACACTACTAGAGGGGAGCACATTCTACACTGTTAGAAGTGAGCACATTCTACTCTACTAGAGAAGATAACGTTCTACACTACTGGAGGAGATCACCCTTTACACTGTTGGAAGAGAGCACATTCTACACTACAAGAGGGGAGAACATTCTACACTACTAGAGGGGAGCACCTTCTACACTACTAGAAGTGAGAACGTTCTACGCTACTGGAGGAGAGCACCTTCTGCACTGTTAGAAGTGAGCGCATTCTACACTACTAGAGTTGAGAACGTTCTACACTACTGGGGGAGAGAACCTTCTTCACTGTTAGAAGGGAGCACCTTCTACACTGTTAGAGGGGAGCACATTCTACACTACTGGAGGAGAGCACATTCTACACCAGGGATCCTCAAACTACGGCCCTCCAGCTGTTGCGGAACTACACATCCCATGAGGCATTGTAAAACTCTGACATTCACAGACATGACTAGGCATGATGGGAATTGTAGTTCCTGAACAACTGGAGGGCCGTAGTTTGAAGACCCATGTTCTACACTACTAGAGCGGAGCACATTCTTCATCATTAGAGGTGATCACCGGGACCATTCAGAAAGTGCAGCACAGCTCGCTCATGCACATTGTGTTTCTGGCTGTGAAGCCACAGGAAGTCACAGCCAGCCGCCCACAGTTAACATGCTGGCGTCGATGACCTGAAAGACTGGCTCAGGTGAGGACGGCGCTTGGACAGGTGAGTGTCTGTTTGTTAAAAGTCAAATGCTACAGTTTTTGTAGCTGCTGACTCTTATTTAGATTAAATATATTCCTCATTCCCTCAGCTGCACTGTGGAAAATGTGGAATAGACTCCCTCCAGAGGTGGTTCTGGCCAGCTCAGTAGATTGCTTTAAGAAAAGCCTGGATTCCTTTCCTAAATGTACATAATATAACTGGGTACTAACATTTATAGGTAAAGTTGATCCAGGGAAAACCCGATTGCCTCTCTGGGATCATGAAGGAATTTTTTTCCCTGTTGTAGCAAATTGGATCCTGCTTTTTTGGGGGGTTTTCGCCTTCCTCTGGATCAACTGTGGGTATAGGATTGGGTATATGGGATTGTATGATTTATTTTTTATTTTTTCTATGGTTGAACTGGATGGACTTGTGTCTTTTTTCAATCTGACTAACTATGTAACTATGTAATAAGTCCTGTTTTTAAAAAATATGCTGTAGTTATGACTCATGGTTTTCCAAATAAGAACAGAGGATTGGAGCCCCCAGCAAAATGCCCAAGGCCAAAACAGAGTCCTACAACTGAGGAAATTACCATAATATAATCAGAGATTTTCATGCTTGCATACAGACATCTTATTGGTATAACTGATGCATACCTTTCGATAGGGAATACCAAGAAGCTCCATTAGTAATGCCATAAGGAAAGTAATCTCCACAATTAAACTCTCTATGCATCCATCCATGAGCAAAGGAATAAGACATTGCTAACTGCAAAGACAAAAAAAATTCAGATATCAGCCAGGTAATATTGATGTACAATGTCAACAAATGTAGAGTATGAAAATATCAGTAAAAATAACAAAAGTGTCAAGCGTAACAAGATTGGAAATCAGCTGAAGGCTGAAGAGTTGTCACTTTAACAGTACCAACAATGCACATTGTCAAAAAGAGCAAACTATTAACACTATTCTCTGAAAAATAATGTTATGAAGGTCATTGACTATACAAATAGCACATATTACTCAACTTGTGTTCAGGGTAGTCAACCACCACCCTACATAGGTTAGCCATGCTACAACAAAAGTCTAGGAAGATAACCTCTACAACAGTGGCGGAACAACCGCCATAGCGACACATGCGTTCGCTATGGGGCCCGCAGCCTAGTAGGGCCCGCAGCCAGGTGCGGTCCTGTCCTAGTTGCCATTAAAATTCCTCTTTTTCGCTGCCGCCGCCACCGCCGCTAGTGGTCCGCGGCCGGCGGAGATATTGTCTCCGCCGGCCGCCATTTTCCAGAAGACCAGTGTCGAGAGGGGAGCCTGCCGAGTGGCTACAATAGAGCTGTAGCTCCGCCCACACCCCGCCCGGTCTGTCTGTCATCTGTAACCTGCTGTGGAAAGGGGTGGGGGTGGGCGGTGCTGCAGCTAAATTTCTATTGTAGCCGGCCGGCTCCGCCTCTATTTTGTTCCCCCCTTGGCCTTCAGTAATGGCAGCAGAGACACTGCTGTTTTATATATATATATATATATATATATATATATATATATATATATATATATATATATATATATATATGAGGGCTCCAATTGGAAGGGGGGGGACCTGAGATGTAAGGAAGCACTCCGCTGGCTGGGGACAGTGACACCTGAGATGTAAGGAGGCACTCCGCTGGCTGGGGACAGTGACACCTGAGAAGTAAGGAAGCACTCCGCTGGCTGGGGACAGTGACACCTGAGAAGTAAGGAAGCACTCCGCTGGCTGGGGACAGTGACACCTGAGAAGTAAGTTGGCACTCCGCTGGCTGGGGACAGTGACACCTGAGATGTAAGGAAGCACTCCGCTGGCTGGGGACAGTGACACCTGAGAATTAAGGAGGCACTCCGCTGGCTGGGGACAGTGACACCTGAGAAGTAAGGAAGCACTCCGCTGGCTGGGGACAGTGACACCTGAGAAGTAAGGAAGCACTCCGCTGGCTGGGGACAGTGACACCTGAGAAGTAAGGAAGCACTCCGCTGGCTGGGGACAGTGACACCTGAGATGTAAGGAGGCAGGGCCGGACTGGGAATAAAATTCAGCCCTGGAAAAAATTTCATACCAGCCCCACAGCATTATCATACCAGCGCAACAGCATAACGTCATTATTTTCTGGTTCATGAAAGGGAAAACCATACATTTTAAAGCACATTTAAAGACTGTATTATATACAGAAAAGACAGATATGAAATCACATAGGGCTTTATATATATATATATATATATATATATATACACACACGGGGTGCTGAAGAGCACTGTGGGGGTGGAGAGCACTGGGGTGGGGGCTGGAGAGCACTGTGGGGGGTGGAGAGCACGGGGGGTGGAGAGCACTGGGGTGGGGGCTGGAGAGCACTGTGGGGGGTGGAGAGCACTGTGGTGGGATCTGGAGACTGATGGGGAGAGCTGGAGAGCACTGGGGGCAGACAGAACAGGGGTGGGGAGCACGGGGGGCTGGACAGCACTGTGAGGGGTGGGGAGTACGGGGGGCTGGACAGCACTGTGAGGGGTGGGGAGCACAGGGGGGCTAGAGAGCACTGTGGGGGTGGGGAGCACAGGGGGCTGGAGAGCAATGTGGGGGGTGGAGAGCACTGTGGTGGGAGCTGGAGACTGATGGGGAGAGCTGGAGAGCACTGGGGGCAGAAAGAACAGGGGTGGGGAGTACGGGGGGGCTGGACAGCACCGTTGGGGGGGGGGCTGGAGTCGGAGAGCACCGGGGGCACAAAGAACAGGGGTGGGGAGCACGGGGGGGCTGGGGAGCATGGGGGGGCTGAAGAGCACTGTGGGGGGTGGAGAGCACGGGGGTGGGGGCTGGAGAATGATGGGGAGAGCTGGAGAGCATCGGGGGTAGAAAGAACAGGGGTGGGGGGCTGGAGAGCACTGTGGGGGGTGGAGAGCAATGGGGTGGGGGCTGGACAGCACTGTGGGGGGTGGGGAGCACTGGGGTGGGGGCTGGATAGCACTGTGGGGGTGGGGGGGGGGGGGGGGTGGGGGGGGGGGGCGGGGGGGGGGGGGGGGGGGGGGGGGGGGGGGGGGGAGCACGGGGGGGGGCTGGACAGCGCTGTGGGGGGCTTGAGACCACTGTGGGGGGTGGGGAGCATGGGGGGGGGCTGGACAGCACTGTGGGGGGTGGGGGGCTGGAGAGCACTGTGGGGGTGGAGACCACTGGGGTGGGGGCTAGACAAGGACCTGGAGAGCAGGGGAGGCAGAAATAACAGGGGTTGAGAGAACTGGGGGGGGGCTGGAGACAGTGGAGAGTGTGGTGGGGGAGGAGAGCACTGGGGGGAGCACAAGGAGAACTGGGGGGGGGCAGTAAAAGAAGTTGGATAGGGGGATCAGCAGGGGGGCGGCATATAGAGGGAATTAGCTTTCTATATTCCTCCATGCAGCCGCTGAATGCTTTATTCTCCTCCTCTCCTCCTCCAAGCATTCAGCGGCTGCATGGAGGAATATAGAAAGCTAATCTCCTCTATATGCTGCCCCTCTGCTGATCCACCCTATCCAGGCACACAGTTAGGGCTGTACTCACAGCCATCTCTCCTCCTGTGATCTCGGAGCTCGCCGGGTCAGTGTTCTGCGGCCGCGCACCGCGCTGTAACATGGTCCCGCCCCCCCCAGACCGGCTGTGTGATAGGTGGAACACTGATTCTAGATACTATCACACGAGCCGTTCTAGGGGGGCGGGACCATGTTACAGCGCGGTGCGCGGCCGCAGAACACTGACCCGGCGAGCTCCGAGATTACAGGCGCATGAGAGTGGGGACAGGGGAGCACTGTAGCCGCAAAACGGCCCCAGGGCAGGCAGCCTACCGGGAAATATCCCGGTATCCCGGTAGGCCAGTCCGGCCCTGTAAGGAGGCACTCCGCTGGCTGGGGAAGTGACACCTGAGATGTAAGGAAGCACTCCGCTGGGGACACCTGAGATGTAAGGAAGCACTCCGCTGGGGACACCTGATGGCATCTGGTGGCAGGCGACGTGGCAAGTGACGCACTCAGGGCTCCCACTGATTCTGATTCTGCATTATGGTGAGTTGAAGTATTTCATTTTACATTACAATGTAATAATAGAAATAATGCGCTTCAATCACCCTGACGCCATAACAACCATGGTGCCGGGATGATTGAAGCGCCAACACCAGGTGTTTGGAGTATCTTTATCTGCTGATTGCTAAACTTTCTGGAATACACATATTTCTATTGTGGTATAGGATCTGGGCCTGCTGTCCCTTCATTCCTCTTTTTTTCCTTCCTCTCTCTTTCTTTCTTTGTTTCTCCCTCCATCCCTTGTTCATCTCAGACTCTAACCACAGCCCTTTGAGTCACACCCCTTTAAGCCACACCCAATAGTACGATTAAACCAACCCCATACCTTGCCGTGGCGCACTTTGCGCGCCGCATTTTTCTTTCCCCACTAGGCCACACCTACAAACAAATGCCCACCCCCTAATTTTGATAAGACTCTGCCCACCGACAAAAAAATTGCCCAGGTGAGGATGAGGAATGTGAGTTTACTGTTAAGCCTCCCGTGCCCCTCGAGTCCGGCCGTGTCCCGACACATGCAGCTGCATACAGCAGGAGGCAGGAGCAGAGAGCAGAGTGGGCGGGGCAGAACGCTCGAGCGCGCCTGTGAAGGGACATCGTTTTCGGCACCTGAGGAGGCTCTGAAGTCTAGACAAGAGGTAGGAAGGGAGTGGGAGACAGACTGTCATCTGTTTTGCACAGTTCATTTTTTTTTGTGGGGGGGGGACTGTTTACAGGGGGGGGCCCCATACAACATTTTGCTATGGGGCCCTGGGATTTCTAGTTACGCCCCTGCTCTACAAAACATGTGTTTGAGAAAGACAACGTTTACACAGCATGTGTTAAGAAAGGTACACCATTGTGTAACATGTACAGTATGGGACAAAAAAGGTCAACCACTATATGACAATTGTTCACTACACAATATTTGTTTAAGGATGCCAGCCAAAAACATACCTCCAAGAAGGTCTACCAATACACAACATTTATCCATTAAAGATGAACTACTCTAAAAAGTGTGTCAGAGAAAGTCCACCCCTGCATAACAGTTGTCAAAAAAGTCATAGCTCTACAAAGTATCTTGAAGTTGACCAGCTGCTAGGAAACTGTGTTTAAGAAGGATAACTCTAAAGCCCCATACACACGGTCAGATTTTCCGATGGATTCTGTCCTATCGGACAATGTTGTCGGAAATTCCGACCGTGTGTAGGCACCATCGGACAGTTTCCATCGGATTGTCCGACGGACAAAGTTCTATCTCCTGCTGGATAGATTTTCCGACAACAAAGTCCGATCATACCAATTCCGATCGTGTGTAGCGAATTCCGACGGACAAAGTGCCACGCATGCTCAGATCACATTACAAGACCAAAGCTATTGGCTACTAGCCTCTACGTAGTCCCGTCGTAGGCAACAAACGTCACCACGTTCAGAATGATCGGATTTTCCGACAACTTTGTCCTACCGTGTGTATGCAACACTAGTGTCGGACTAAATCCGTCGGACCAAATCCGATGGATTTGGTGGTCGGATTTTCCGACCGTGTGTATGGGGCTTTATACTTGCGTGTAAGAAGGTCCACCATTACAAGGCATGTGTCCATGAACATCTCCCCTTTCATAATAACTTCCTGAATCAACTAAATCAAGGAAAAAGGCCTACAACCAGAAATGCTACATGGTTTATTTACTAAAAGTGAAGTGTGTAAAATCTGGCCAATCAGCTTCTAACTTCAACTTGTTCAATTAAACTTTGACAAAAGAACCTGGAAGCTGATCGGTTTCTATGCAGAGCTGCATCAGATTTTTCACTTCAGTTTTAGTAAATCAACCCCTATGTATTTTAATGTACATATAAAAATAAAACATTTGTGGAAGCATCACAGTTCACCACCTCCAAATAAACCCATGTACAGTCAGCTGGAAGAGCGATGGCCTCTGTTTTTTGGATTTTAAAAGGCATATTGATGGTGGATTTCCTTCCAATTGGCCAGATCATAAATGTACAGTTTTATGCTAACTTCCTAACCCAACTTTGTGAGGAAATAAAATCCAAAAGGCCTGGGATGCTGACAAAAGGTGTGCTATTCCGCCAGGGCAATGCTCGGCCTCTCACTTCCACAGTTGCAATGGCAACAATTCATCAGTGTGGCCTCAATTTAATACCCTGCCCACTATATTCACAAGATTTAGCACCTTTGGACTTCTACCTCCTCCCAAAGCTCAAAAGTCAAGAGTAGGTTATACATGCTGTAACGCTTTTTTTTTTTGCTGACCAGGCAGAAACCTTCTACAAAACTGGCATTATGCCACTGGAACATCGATGGGACTAAGTGCAAAGACTCGAAAAGGAATTATATTGAGAAATGGCAGTTTGAAAAATCGAAGTAAACTCTTTCTATGCAAGACTAAGAACTTTTTAATCCACCCTCGTATTTGTTTTGTATAGAGTAGGGGAAAGTTAGAACCCCTGTCAGTTTCTTTTCGTTTTCTTTGTCCCGGTGAGATCCCCTCTTTCTATTTGTAATGGTGACCACCATAACTGGGGCAGAAAATGATGGGACATCCAAAAGTTTACACTGTCACCAGAACAGAATATAAGGGTAAAATTTCCAATAAGGACAGTACACTTGATTTAGAGAGGTCACACTTGATCAAGAGAGGCTTTCCCCAAACTTTTGTGAGTTTTTGACTTATTTCCTGCTGTATTTAACCCGCATTTTCCCTGCATCCAATTCGCATATGTGTGAACCCGGTCTTAGAGTAGGATAAAATGATATAACTTACCGCTTTAAACAGTTTATCATCTGGTGTAGCAGAATAGCTTGTGGTGCGGCGGTAACCCCTGACCCGAAGATCTTTACTTTTATCAAATGGATAATTAGCTACAACAGCTCCACCGTGGAGGTTTGCAGAAAGAACAAAGTTGTGGTTTTCAATCCAGTTAATTATGGCTTGTGTTTCAGGCTCCACCTGTGAAAGATCAGATATAATTATCTGCAACATGAATCATATTAATGAAAGCTAATTATTAATGTAATACATAAAACTTTAAATCATGTAACCAAAAAGTAAAAGATCAGTCCTGATTCACTCGTTACTTTCTGGTAGATGCTAAAGAAACAATAAGGTATATCTCAAGCTAAAACATTTTTTCATTTGGGATTGAGAAGGCAAGGGTTAAAATTCCTATCAGGTTTTCTTGCCATCTGTGTCCCCTTGGGGAGATTTCATCGTACTTCCTGTCCTGTAGACATCACAGTAAGTGAGAGGAGAGCTCTCCAAAATGAAGGAAACGTCCTTCTAGACAGTTGTTGCCATTGGAAGATACTGGGGGAGAGATTTACTAAAGACAAATAGACTATGCACTTTGCAAGTGCAGTTGCCCCAGAGCTTAGTAAATGTGGTGAAGCTCTGTTGACTTCCATCATCCAATCATGTGCAGGCAATAATGCTGTTTTTGTGATTGGGTATTCTTTGTAAAGTGAAGCTTTATCCCATTTACTAAGCTCTGGAGCAACTGCACAGTGCACAGCTCATTTGCCTTTAGTAAATCCACCACAGTATATCCTTTATTCCTATTCTAGTGACAACTCGTCACAAAATGTGGCTTTTCCTTCACTTTCATTCCTGGTGGCAATAGTTCCAAAGACAAAAAAAAAATACTTTCAATATAACCTAAAATAAAGAATGGTTTTACATCCCCCTGGAAACCCCAAGACCTTGAGTTTTGAGGTCTACATGTATCCCAATGTCATTAAAAAGAGGCCCCCCTTTTCTGTTTGATTTTAAATCTTTAAATATTAGGATCAATATTAGGATCAAATAAAAAAAAAATAAACAGAAAAAGTGAAACGTGGGGTGCAAACATGCACCACCCCAACTTGGGCAGAAACAGAACCAATAACTATGGCAGGGAGACCCTACCACCAGTCTTCTACAAATATAAGAGGCAAGAGGTTGTATATTTAACTAGGTTTCAACTATAACAGATTTTGTGAAGAAGCCAGCATTAAACCCCACATCTGTTGGTCCTATAGACTGGTTTCTGCTCTCTGGACTAGGGTTTCCAGACTTATCTCTACATTTTCCCCTAAAACCATGCCAAGAGATCCTGCAGTTCTACAATTAGACAACAAACCTCCAAGAATAAGAATTACAGTGTGGCCCAATTATCTTTGACAGAGAAGAATTCCTTCCACAACCATGCTTGCACAGTGCAGAGAATTCCATTGCGTAGAGTAGATAATTTTTAAAATGGAGCTTGCCGATTCAAAAAAGAGCACAGAGATGACCTTGTAAGTGAGAAGCTGTCCCGTCACCATCCAATAACTGACCTTGAACAAGCTGCATTGCTCTTACTGCAGTGGAGGACAATAAATGGTCATGACTTCTAAATTAGAAATCTGGTGCAACAGAGTTACACATTTTCTGCCAGGTAGGACACATCTGTATTTTGCTGTTCCCCTAGAATTACACTTAAACATTGTGCTGTTTTTAATTTAAGTGTAGGCTTTAATTAGGGCTTTTGAACTTGTTGGCGGATAGGGGGCCCTGCAAAATGTTCAGCTGTAGATATTTTATCCAGCTTGTATTTTTTATCAGTTCTTTCTAACAAGGAAAAATCTTCATTCTGCCAAAAGATTCACCTTAAACAGCACCGAGAGCTGACGTAGTTGGCCAGGAACGTTGAAACTCACTGATTTAAAGGGAGCAAAGTGGACAATTTGAAAGACTTTTAGATACGTTCCTGATTAAATGTAAACTCAATTACTTGGCTTCTCCTAAATCAAAAAAGATTCATTAATAGCAGCAGCACCGTAACAGGAAACATGCAGTTGTTTTTAATGTCAAAGATGTCTTATTTATTTTAAAGGTTTAGTTCACCCAAAGGTGATATTTTTATATGGAGTTTGGTAGGCTGAACCATGCTCCTTACATCTCTGAAGGACTTCAGTAGTGAGATCTCCCAGCTGTAGTTTCTGTATATAGTACAGCCCACTTTGGAGTTTTAGAGCCCTTGCATAAGGCGCCCGTCTAGGAGCAGTGCATCTCTTCTGGTGTTTTAGTGTACTCGGGAAGGATAGGTGTAGTGTCCTGCCATGCTGAAGGCAGCCTTTCATAGCTTATGGCAGGTTGCAGCTGGACTGGGCTAAACATTGCATGGCCCCATGGGTAAACACGATCGGAATTCTCGTCGGAAAAGCCTTGGATGGGTTTTCCGACGGAATTCCGCTCAAGCTTGTGTTGCCTACACACAGTCACACCAAATTCCGACCACCAAGAACGTGGTAACACTATGATGAGCCGCAAAAATGAAGTTCAATGCTTCCGAGCATGCGTTGGAATTTTGCGCGTCAGAATTGCCACAGACGATCGGAATTTCCGATAGAAACTTTTTCCGTCTGAAAAATTGAGAACATGCTCTCAATCTTTTGCTGTCCGATGGAGCATACACACGGTTGCATTTTCCGATGAAAAGCTCTCATCTGTCTTTTGCTGGCCGAATTTAGAATCATGTGCACGCGGCATTAGGTGTTTCCACCCTTCTGTGTTATAGAATAAAAACTGAAATTACAACATGAAGATTGGAACCCCTTCATAAACTCTATTCAAATTGATATACTGATTTTGGTTGGGCTGACCTAATAAATCACAAAGGAAAAAACAAGGTTCCGATTCAAGAGGCCTAGTGAGGACTATTAATGTTTAACTCTAAGTAAACAACTTTGACATTTTGAACAGAGTGGGAATGAGTATAAAATACAACATTGTGAGTGAAAAGCAGACTTTAAGGCTATATAGGTAGATCAGGCCCACCAGTTAGATATAGTTTACATACTTAAAGTGTCCCTCTGTCTTGCAAGGCAAGTAAGAGAGACTTTTAACCTCCCCACTCCCCAACAGTGGGTATTAACCTTACCTCCCTCCTGCCAGCTGGCAGCAAAGTGGAATACTGAGCACCCCCCTCAAGTTCTGACAAGATGGTTTGGAGCCTACACAGGGCTTTTTATTCACCAATACCAGCTGCTGAATGGAGTAGTAGGGGAGCAAGGAAAGGTGGGTAAATGCTGTTGGGAAGATGTGGAGTAAACTGACTCTATTGCTTTGCCCTGCATTGGTAACTTTAAAGAAAATTGACATTAAAATTTATATTAACAGAAAAGTCATACTGTTTCAGTAACAGCTTTGTAAATTGATGTCTATACCAACCTGCTCCTTCCAGTTGTCCGGGAGAGGAAGGTGATCAGTTGGTCCTCCATTCTTCTCATTGTAGTACATAACCATGTTTAGATCAGGGAAGTTCCGGTTCAAATCTACATCGTTGAAGTTATTTCTTCCAGTCAAGTATCCATTAAAATATGGCCCCTGTGAGGTAAATTCATATTTTCAGTACTATATATGAGGTCAGTAAACATTATGAGCAGCAACACAAGACCAAAAAGAAGCCAAGAAAAGTTTTGGGCTGTCTGTAGCAGCAGATTTCAAACTTTTCCCTAAGATTTCAGATAAGTAGATAAAACAGGATTTGCCTATCTTTTATGTCATCACTGCAAAATAAAACCCAATTAGAAGGAGTGTTTAACCCCATACACTCTACACCAAATTAGAAAGTAAATAAATATTTTTGAGAATAAAAAAATGTCAAGACTTGATATTATTTAAAGGGAAAAAGGGGGGAGGGAGGTTTGTTCATATAGCTTGGGTAGGTACTATTTAGCTGTGATACTCAATGTTCAACCCCTGGCCATATGTATCTAAAAAGAAGGAGTATCTCCAAAGAAAGAGATAAAAAAGTGGGGCTTTTTGAACAAGGGTGTCAAATTGCAGAAAAGGTCACTTAGTCATATGTTTTTAAATTAATATATCAAATTTATTAGTGATAATACATATAGTAACCATTTACCCAATCAAGTATAAATACCATGATACCTATGGAGAAACACAATCCTGGTTACATAAAAAAGTCACCGTGCTGGCCAAAATATTCCAGAACAAGTGACTGAGGACAACTGGGGGGACAAAACGACATATAACAAAGACTATACAAAAAACACCGTACGGATGCCAGAGGAACATTCGTGTCAAGCCTAACATAAGCTGAAATCAGCATTCGCTATCATATTCAATACGTATAGACGAAAAGGGGAAAATGTCACCCGAAAAAAATATATTATGGTAGGCTGTCACGAATGCCCCCTGGGGGCTCGAGCCTGTCGTGGGAAAAGAGGGAAAGGGGAGAAGGGGAGATGGAAAGGGAAAATATATCACAAAACAGTATTGCTGGTCAATTAGCTTTTCCTTATTGTAACGAAATGATGTGTATTTTCCTTTAAAGCAAGTTGCAGAGGTACATGGTTGTTAAAGTAATGAAAAGTCCTATGAACTGTAATGGAGATAGTTGCCGTTGTCCAAAAACAATGATTGTATATAGAGTGAAGTTTAGTGTAGAGAAACAATCAATGGGAAGTCCCAATATGATTTTGAAACAAAGTTCCACTTAATTACGCTACCTATTGCCAAGCCTGTTCGATCTTGCAGTGTTGCATTGAATGAAAAGGCACTTTCAGCATACGTTACCCGTCCTGCCAGGATGGATGATCATCAGTCCCGGGCTGAAGGGAACCTCCAGAGTCTCTCCGCTGTCCGAGTGCAGTATGTTGAGCTGCAGTGGTATGATTGGCGTATTGCCGTATCAATGGGTTGGTTTCCTCAGAAGTGCACTCGTCCGCTCGTCTGGAGGGGCCGGTACGGGTATGGTGATGGTCGCCGATTTCCTCCGTGCCTGGTAATCTCTGTCCTTATAGACAGCTGTATGCCCGGTTAAGGTAGCGGTGGTGTTTTTCTCCTCCTTCCTTTCAAGTGTTGTGCCGGCTCGTGCACTCACATGGGGGATTGCGTCATGTCCTCAGAGCATGGCGTCCGTACGTGTGATGACGTCGACGCGTTTCACAACGGGGGAAGTGTGTGTAGCTTCTTCTGGACGTGACTTGATATTAGTAACAGATTACTCTGGAAACATACAGTAATGAGCACTTGTAATCATCAAACTACCCAGTATAACACACAATCATCTTCCAACAGGTGATGCAATGACTCGTAATGCCGAAGTCCAAGTACAAGGTTCAGTTCCTACCAAGCAGACCGTGGCATGGTATATACTCAAACTTATAACCCTGGAAAAAAAGTTCTGATTTTAAGGAATCCCTAAAAATCTGCAGCTCGCAAAACATTGGTGTGATGATCAGTGAGTTGTAGGTGTAACAACAAGATATAAGAATAAATAAAAGAGTAAAGGTTAAATCTTACCCCTTTGCATTTGTGCTCAGTGTAAACCTCACTCTTCATTGGTGCTCAGTGCAAACCTCACTCTACATCAGTGCTCAGTGCAAACCTCACTCTTCATTGGTGCTCAGTGTAAATCTCATGCTACATCAGTGCTCAGTGGAAAACTCACTCTACATCGGTGCTCAGTGCAAACCTCACTCTTCATTGGTGCTCAGTGTAAATCTCATGCTACATCAGTGCTCAGTGCAAACCTCACTCTACATCGGTGCTCAGTGCAAACCTCACTCTTCATTGGTGCTCAGTGCAAACCTCACTCTACATCGGTGCTCAGTGCAAACCTCACTCTAAATCGGTGCTCAGTGCAAACCTCACTCTACATCAGTGCTCAGTGCAAACCTCACTCTACATCGGTGCTCATTGGAAAACCTCACTCTACATCGGTGGTCATTGGAAAACCTCACTCTACATCGGTGCTCATTGGAAAACCTCACTCTACTTCGGTGCTCATTGGAAAACCTCACTCGACATCGGAGCTCAGTGCAAACCTCACTCTACATCGGTGCTCAGTGCAAACCTCACTCTACATCGGTGCTCAGTGCAAACCTCACTCTACATCGGTGCTCAGTGCAAACCTCACTCTACATCAGTGCTCAGTGCAAACCTCACTCTACATCGGTGGTCATTGGAAAACCTCACTCTACATCAGTGGTCATTGGAAAACCTCACTCTACATCGGTGCTCATTGGAAAACCTCACTCTACTTCGGTGCTCATTGGAAAACCTCACTCTACTTCGGTGCTCATTGGAAAACCTCACTCGACATCGGAGCTCAGTGCAACCCTCACTCTACATTGGTGCTCAGTGCAAACCTCACTCTACATCGGTGCTCAGTGCAAACCTCACTCTACATCGGTGCTCAGTGAAAACCTCACTCTACATCGGTGCTCAGTGAAAACCTCACTCTACATAGGTGCTCAGGGCAAACCTCACTCTACATTGGTGTTCAGTGCAAACCTCACTCTACATCGGTGCTCAGTGCAAACCTCACTCTGCTTTGGTGCTCAGTGCAAACCTTAAAGAGTAACTCCACTTTTGTTAAGAAAAAAAACATCCCCCTTCGGGTGAGCAATGTACATTGTAGGGATTTTAACAAACTTTGTTGCAGATTCCTACCTTGTGTTATTATGAAGAAACAGCTGTTTGCTTGTCTGCGTCCATGTGAGTGAGTCTGTATGGGAGTGATTTTGTAATGCTCAGTCAGCTGCTGAACCTACAAGGCTCGAATGAGGAAAGTTTCAGAGTTTGAATCCCTTTGGTAGTATCTCACCAAAATTAAATTTTTGTTGCAGGGGATACTCAAAATCTGACTTGTATCTTAGTGCAAACTTCTGGGAAAATCAGTAAACCAATCACACAAGCAGCAAATTACATTTCTGGGGGGCGTTCTGTACACTATCTGTGTACAGAACGCCTCCAGGAAGCCATGTTGCATTTTACAGAAAATGACATTGCTGCAGATTGAAAATAAAAGGTAATTTTAATAACATTCATTTACACTTATGTCGCACTATATTATTTTTTTATTTATTTTTTCCCCATGAAAGTGGAGTTACCCTTTAAGCTGGTTATATGAGTATTGTAATTCCGCCAGTTCAGCGGGAACTGAATGAATTTTGAGCCCTGTGTGCCCCTCTCTGTTCAACAGGAACTGATCATTAAACTGGCTTCTGTAAAACAGTCCTGCTGGAAAACCAACATTCGATCAGCCATTGCAGTTGATGGCTAAAGTGTTGATCAAGTTTATTTTGACAGGGGGGATTCTCCGTTGTCAGAACACAAAAAAACAGCAGAGGAGATCCCTGCATTCATATCGATTGTGGTGATTCAGGGCTCTGTCAGTTCTTTTTTTTTTGTTCAACCTGCTGGCTGAACAAAAAAAAAACCGTCAAAGTGTCCAGCTTTACTCTTCATCGATGTTCAGTGAAACCTAACTTTACATTGGTGATCAGTGCAAATTTTACTCTGCATCAATGCTTAGTGCAAACTTTACTTTGAAAATGTGTTCAGTGAATTTGCACGTTATTTTCCATTGTGTTTTATTGATCACCAAACCTAAGACTAATATAAGAGGTGATTTTTACTGCAATTTTTTTTTTTTTAAGACAATAAAGTTTTATTGAAAACATAGCAACATGGAGTGCACATGTCACAAGAATAAAAACACTATGACATTTCAGCTTGAAGTCACATCAGAATTTTTACTTTTATTTAGCATTTCACTTTTAATCATTACTGCCTACATGTTCTGCATTGTATTTGCATTGAATATTTAGCTAAAACATGGTAATTAATGAAAAAAATATATGCACCCATTAAAGCTTTTCATCCCTTGGCCATTTCTGAAAATAATCATATTTCCTGGCTTAAAAAATAGGTATGATCTCTCCCATCCCATCCAGTACATCTACAAAGCCTTATTCCACCACTGTTTTCACTGCCTCTTTTTGATATCAATCTCCCCGGCAGTAGTCCTGGTTAATGATTCTTACTCTGAATGGTCTAAGGTTATCAGTGGTGTACCCCAAGGTTCAGTGTTGGGACCCTTACTTTTTAATATATTTATAAATGATATGGTGTCTGGGATTAAAAGTACCATTTCAGTCTTTGCGGATGACAACAAGCTATGCAGTGGAATAACGGCCTTACAAGATGTCTACAATTTACAAGCCAACCTCAATGCTCTGTCTAATTGGGCAACTATGTGGCAAATGAGGTTTAATGTTGATGACTGTAAAGTTATACACATGAGGGCTAAGAATATGCACGCAGCATACATACTAGGGGGAGTACAACTGGGGGAATCAATGGTGGAGAAGGATCTGGGTGTTCTGGTAGATCATAAGCTTAATAATAGCATGCAATGCCAAGCTGCGGTTTCCAAAGCAAACAAAGTCCTTTCTTGTATTAGGAGAGGTCCAGAGAGTATTAAGAGATATCTCCAGAGAGAGAGATGTCATTTTGCCCCTGTACAAATCATTAGGAAGACCTCATCTGGTATATGCAGTTCAGCTTTGGGCACCAGTTCTCAAAAAGGATATCAGTGAACTGGAGAAAGTGCAGAGAAGGGCAACCAAACTGATAAGAGGCATGGAGGAACTTGGCTATGAGGAAAGATTAGAGGAACTGAATTTATTCTCTCTTGAGAAGAGAAGAATAAGGGGGGATATGAGATCAACATGTAGAAATACCTAAGGGATCCATATAGTGAACTTTGTGTTGAGTTATTTACTGTAAGGTCATCACAGAGGACAAAGGGGCATTCTTTATGTCTGGAAGAAACGAGATTTAATCTCCAAATATGGAAAGGTTTCTTCACAGTACGAGCTGTGAAAATGTGCAATAGACTCCCTCAAGAACTGGCTAGCTCAGTAGCTTGCTTCAAAAAAAGCCTGGATTCTTTCCTAAATGTACATAATATACAGGGGGTCCCCGAGTTACGAACTCGTTAGGGACTGGCCCCGTGTACGGAACTCGGAAATGTTCGTAAGTCGGCGCGCATGCGCAGACCGACAAATACGGAGATTTCCGGACATTTCCGATGTTCCGTCTGTTGCCGTTCTGCGCATGCGCGGCAAATTACGGACATTTCCGGCATTTTTCGACGCTCCGTATGGCCGCGCATGCGCAGAACGGCCGACAGACGCCGAAAACCACCGGAAAATGGCGGAGGGTCCCCGCAGCACCCCGTTCGTAAGTAGGGGTTGTTCGTAGGTCGGGTGTTCGTAAGTCGGGGACCCCCTGTAACTGGGTACTAACATTTATAGGTAAAGTTGATCCAGGGAATATCAGATTGCCTCTCGTGGGATCAGGAAGGAATTTTTTCCCCTGGTGGAGCAAATTGGATCATGCTTTGCTGGGTTTTTTGGCCTTCCTCTGGATCAACTGTGGGTATAATATTGTCTATATAGGATTGTATGTTTTTTTTTTTGTTTAACTAGATGGACTTGTGTCTTTTTTCAACCTATTAAGCTGGCTTCGGTACTGCGTCGCTTTAACTGACAATTGCGCGGTCATGCTACGTGGCTCCCAAAGAAAATTGACATCCTTTTTTCCCCACTAATAGAGCTTTAAAAATCGCAATAAGCGTTTATTAATTGGTTTGCGCAAAAGTTATAGCGTCTACAAAATAGGGGATAGTTTTATGGCATTTTTATTAATATTTAGTTTTTCACTGGTAATGGTGGCAATCAGCAATTTTTATCGTGACTGCGACATTATGGCGGACAGATTGGACACTTTTGCCGCTATTTTGGGACCATTCACATTTATACAGCGATCAGTGCGATTAAAAATGCATTGATTACTGTGTAAATGTGACTGGCAGTGAAGGGGTTAACCAGGAGGGGGCGCTGCAGGGGTTAAGTGTGTCCTAGGGAGTGATTCTAACTGTGGGGGGGATGGGCTATGTGTGACACGGCACTGATCACCACTCCCGATTACAGGGAGCGGTGGTCAGTGTCACTAGGCAGAACGGTGGGAATGCTTGTTTACATCAGCATTTCCCCGTTCTTCCTCTCCGTGAGATGATCGCGGGTATCCCCGCGAACATCGAGTCCGAGGGACCCGCATTCACACTCATGGAGCTCGCGGCTGGGTCGCGCACACGCCGTCGCCAGAGCACACGTGATCACACAGCGGCAAATTTAAAGGGACGTACCTGTACGCCCATTTGCCTGTCCGTGCCATTCTGCCGACGTATATGTACATGCGGCGGTCGGCAAGTGATTAACTATGTAATTATGTAGTCAACAAGAACATGTCAGGGCATTAGAGTCAGCATTGAGCAGATATTAATCACCATAGTAAG
Source organism: Lithobates sylvaticus (assembly GCA_028564925.1). Taxonomy (NCBI): domain Eukaryota; kingdom Metazoa; phylum Chordata; class Amphibia; order Anura; family Ranidae; genus Lithobates; species Lithobates sylvaticus. Next base: position 40,737,062 of record CM053036.1, on the reverse strand, counting down.
ACCCTATGTAAGAAACCCTAGAGTATACAGATAAAGTATACACCGTGTATTAGCTTTACACCAATTCTACACAGATATATTTGCATTCATTTATCAAAGCATGGTAACATACTCCGACCAATGCAGATAATAGAAAACAGGATGCCATTAGGAAGTGTCTATGATTAGAACCCATAACTTAGCCATAAGCTTGCTATATAAGGAAACAATGCCATTCTATTCATAGAGGGAGCATCCCCTAATTTCTTTTCTAGAGAGAAATTCACAAATCCTTCAGCTCTACCACTTGGGTAAGTGTAGGATGCAATAAACTTATTTCCATGAAAATATATCAATTCAGATTCCATCTATGGAAAACAAAGGAAAGGCATTCCAGTTACCATGTCAATATTGTGTTCTGTGGCTAAGTGGAATTTGTACACACTAAGGAATAATACGTTCCTTATGTATCCTTAGGGTGGTTTCTGGCACACGACACAGAAGAGCATACAAGAGGTCCCAGCTCCACTGAGAGAAGAACTTGATTTTTGGCTTTAATTAGTGTCCAAGAAATTACAACTTCTCTCTGGTGCTACAATCTGAACAATATGATGTCTGGTTCTTGTTCCCCAGATAGTCACTCGCCAAGCCAATGAACAACATTACAACTTAATGTCAACCACTATGCACGTTTATTGTCGTCAACATTTGTGTCCACCAAAGCTGTTGAATTATTTGACCTTACTACCTGACAGCCAGGGGCGGACTGACCATTTGGCCACTCGGGCACTGCCCAAGGGCCCCGGGCCACTAGGGGGCCTAATCAAGGTTGCAAGCCTCAGTAAAACCAGGGACAGTATGTAAAAATCTGTGTTTTTTTTACATCTGTCTCTGAAATGTCCCTTACCGACAATCTTTTCGTCTAAAAATCCAGAGATTATAGCTGCCCCACCTCTTAAGTAACTTCTTAGCCAGTAGAAACATGTCTGCGTATACTGTGTGATTGTATACTGTGTGTGTGTGTATACTGTGTGGCCCATAATCTCTGATTTCCTGGGGGCCCCATATTCTCTTATTGCCCGGGGGCCCCATGAGTTGTCAGTCCGCCCCTGCTGACAGCAGATGTTCTTCCACAATTTAACCCAAACTGGGTTACCAAAGGACCTGCCACTGCCCTGCAATGGGGGTCCCACCATTATTCTCCTTCTTACTGACAATGCAAGCCCCTTAGAATGCATGTTCAGCTGTCCAAGACTTGACAGCACAGGAGCTACTCAAACCAATCCTCACTCTTTGCAAACAAATAAAGCCAGAGAAGTGTCCTCAATACTGTAGATGCAAATTGAGATGCCACAATGACCAATTACACAGCACCAACTAGAAGGTCTCCATTGTTTTCCAGGGTAATACTAGTTATCTTAAGTCAAACTCTCTGGAGCCACCAGGCAACCACTGTGGAAGGAACTAGAAACCACTAGGCCACAACTATAAACCATGTGATATACCTGGTACATATCAATTTGGCAGCGCATTGATGAAGATTTCCTTGTCATGTGCACTGGAGGAACAGTTCTACTGGTGGAACACAAACATATTTGGTTGAAATGAATTTAGTTTAGAAGCAAAATGTGCCCATTGAATCAAAGGATAGAGCTTAGTAGTACCTGGTCTGCAGCAACTTCATAGCCATCTGGGTTCATAGAAGGCATGATATGTATCCGTGTGTTCTCAATCAGCCGGACAATCCTCTCATTCCTGTTCCGATACTCTTCACACAGAAACTCAGCCAGTTGTAGGAGAAGCTCTCTTCCCAGGATCTCATTCCCGTGCATGTTGGCTACATACTTAAACTCCGGCTCCACTATGGAGAAAACAGAACATACGCTGATTTGAATACCTGAGCTTTACACCAAAAGATAGAAAGGACTTGAAGAATACTACAACATTGAAATATGAAGCATGCTATTGCTAACTTGATTGTAACATTGTCCGGTGGTCAGGGCCGGACTGGGAATGAAAACCAGCCCTGGAAAAAATTTCATACCAGCCCCATAGCATTATTATACCAGCCCAACAGCATAACGTCATTATTTTCTTGTTCATAAAAGGGAAAACCATGCATTTTAAAGCACATTTGAAGAGTGCATTATATATAGATAAGACACATATAAAAGCACATAGGGCTTTATATATATATAAAAGCAAATTATATATAACTATAGCGGCATGATCCCGATGCGCTTGTGTCACCTCGACAATCACAGCCATGATTACATGTGATGTAAATAGAGAGCCGCTTGCTAGGCGATCAGCTCTCCTCTCCTCACACGGAAGTTCTCAGTGAGGAGAGGAGAGCGGATCGCTGCAGCCAGCCAGTGATCAGTGAGTATGAGCTGTTTTTTTACAGCTTTTTACACACTGATCACCAGCCTAGTGTCCCCACACAATGTAAAAACACAAAGTCCCCAAAATAATGTCCCCACACACATATCCCTACACAGTAAAAACACCCATCCCCCACATATGTAACAGTAAAATCACATGTCCCAATGATGATCTGCACACATCTATACTGCGCAATACTGCACACTATTATACACTTAACAGGATTTTTTTTTTACCAAAGACATGTAGCAGAATACATTTTGTCTAAGATTTATGAAAAATTAGATTTTATTGGATTTCTTTTAAAATAGAAAGAAGAAAATATTTTTTTTCCAAATTTCTGCTTTTTTTCCGCTTATATCACAAAAAATAAAAAACGGAGTCATGAATAAATACCACCAAAAGAAAGCTCTATTTGTGTGAACAGCATTGCATGACCGCGCAATTGTCATTGAAAGTGCGAGAGCGCTTAAAGCTGAAAATTGGCCTGGGAAGGAAGGGGGCGAAAGTGCCCGTTAATGAACACAAAAAAAAAAAAAAAAAAACTGCCTGCACACCATTGCCCTTTATACATGTATGGTATATCAAAATTTAGGAGTTTTTTACTCTGTCCGTAAATGCCAACCTCCTTTTTATAGGGCACACATGTAAATGTAAAACATGGTGGTATTTCCCCACCCAGGAGAAATACAACCGGGCAGTGGCGGTGCATTCATAGAGGGTGCAGGAGCGCTGCCCCCTCTTTCCTGCACCCGTCAACCTTCAGTAGATAGATTCATGCATTGCATGAATCTATCTATTGTCGCCGCTGCCACCCCCTATTCAGGTGTCCGGGCCCTTGCCAGGCACCGGGCATATAAATTACAGGGGGTGTTTTTGGAAGTGCCTGATTAGAGCCGTCAGCTCTAATAGGCGTCCTGATTAGAGCCATGGGCTCTAATAGGCTTCCAAATTGGTAAACAGCCGGCGCACTGCTGTGCGTTCGCTGCTTACACAGTGCTGTGGTAGGGAATCAAATAAATCGCTTCCCTAACACTGACCCACCTCTCAGCCAATCAGGTGCACCGGGTCTGGTTACCTGTCACCTGATTGGCTGAAGCGACAGGCGCTGTGATTGGATGCCTATCGGGCGTCCAATCATAGCAAAAGAGGACGGGAGAAGACATTAAGGACTTGGAGGAAGCGTGGAGGAATGCGATGACCCGAGACAGGTAAGTGTCGGGCAGGGGGGACACTGGGAGCATCTGATGGGACAAACAGGCGGCAATTGATGGTTACAGTGGCTGCATTTGATGGCAGTGGCTGCGCTTGATGGCACAGTGGCTGCATTTAATGGGCACAGTGGTGGCAATTTATGGGTACAGTGGCTGCGTTTGATGGTACAGCTGCTATGTTTGATGGTACAGCTGCTATGTTTGATGGTACAGCTGCTATGTTTGATGGGCACAGTGGCTGCATTTGATGGGCACAGTGGTGGCAATTTATGGGCACAGTGGCTGTGTTTGATGGGCACAGTGGCTGCGTTTGTTTGATGGGCACAGTGGTGGCAATTTATGGGCACAGTGGTGGCAATTTATGGGCACAGTGGTGGCAATTTATGGGTACAGTGGCTGCGTTTGATGGCACAGTGGCTGCGTTTGATGGCACAGTGGCTGCGTTTGATGGCACAGTGGCTGCGTTTGATGGGCACAGTGGCTGCGTTTGATGGGCACAGTGGCTGGGTTTGATGGGCACAGTGGTGGAAATTTATGGGCACAGTGGCTGCGTTTGATGGGCACAGTGGTGGCAATTTATGGGCACAGTGGCTGCGTTTGATGGCACAGTGGCTGCGTTTGATGGGCACGGTGGCTGCATTTGATGGGCAGTGGCTGCGTTTGATGGGCACAATGGCTGCGTTTAATGGGCACAGTGTGGCAATTTATGGGTACAGTGGCTGCGTTTGATGGCACAGTGGCAGTGTTTAATGGGCACAGTGGTGGCAATTTATGGACACAGTGGCTGCGTTTAATGGGCACAGTGGCTGCGTTTGATGGGCACAGTGGCTGCGTTTGATGGGCACAGTGTGGCAATTTATGGGCACAGTGGCTGCGTTTGATGGATAGTGGCTGTGTTTGATGGGCACAGTGGCTGCGTTTAATGGGCACAGTGTGGCAATTTATGGGTACAGTGGCTGCGTTTGATGGTACAGTGGCTGTGTTTGATGGCACAGTGGCAGCGTTTAATGGGCACAGTGGTGGCAATTTATGGGCACAGTGGCTGCATTTAATGGCGCAGTGGCTGCGATTGATGGACAGTGGCTGTGTTTGATGGGCACAGTGGCTGCGTTTAATGGGCACAGTGTTGCAATTTATGGGTACAGTGGCTGCGTTTAATGGTACAGTGGCTGTGTTTGATGGCACAGTGGCAGCGTTTAATGGGCACAGTGGTTGCAATTTATGGGCACAGTGGTTGCAATTTATGGGCACAGTGGCTGCATTTAATAGCACAGTGGCTGCGTTTGATGGGCACAGTGGCTGCGTTTGATGGGCACAGTGGCAGTGTTTAATGGGCACAGTGGTGGCAATTTATGGGCACAGTGGCTGTGTTTGATGGGCACAGTGGCTGCGTTTGATGGGCACCTTGGTGGCAAATTATGGGCACGGTGGCAATGTTTGATGGGCACAGTGGCTGCGTTTGATGGGCACAGCGGTGGCAAATTATGGGCACAGTGGCCTGCGTTTGAGGGCACAGTGGCCTGCGTTTGAGGGCACAGTGGCCTGCGTTTGATGGGCACCTTGGTGGCAAATTATGGGCACAGTGACCTGCGTTTGAGGGCACAGTGGCCTGCGTTTGAGGGCACAGTGGCCTGCGTTTGAGGGCACAGTGGCATGCGTTTGCTGGGCACAGTGCCTGCGTTTGAGGGCACAGTGGCTTGCGTTTGAGGGCACAGTGGCCTGCATTTGAGGGCACAGTGGCCTGCGTTTGAGGGCACAGTGGCATGCGTTTGATGGGCACAGTGCCTGCGTTTGAGGGCACAGTGGCCTGCGTTTGAGGGCACAGTGGCCTGCGTTTGAGGGCACAGTGGCCTGCGTTTGAGGGCACAGTGGCCTGTGTTTGATGGGCACCTTGGTGGCAAATTATGGGCACAGTGGCCTGCGTTTGAGGGCACAGTGGCCTGCGTTTGAGGGCACAGTGGCTGCGTTTGAGGGCACAGTGATGCAATTGATGTTTTTTCAGTTTGCGCCCCCCCCCCCCCCCCCCCCCAGACACTGCAACGCTCTCTACAAAAAATGCACTATTTATTTGAGAGAGAGAGGGGGGAGAGAGGGGGGGGGAGAGGGGGAGAGAGAGAGAGAGGGGGGAGAGAGAGAGAGGGAGGAGAGGGAGAGAGAGAGAGAGAGAGAGAGAGAGGGAGGGGGAGAGAGGGGGAGAGAGGGGGGGGGAGAGGGGGGAGGGGGGAGAGAGAGAGAGGGGGAGAGAGAGAGGGGGAGAGAGAGGGGGAGAGAGAGAGAGGGAGAGGGCAGGTACCTTAATTCTTCTTTCTCCACCATGAGCGGCCGTCCACTTCAAGTTCTCCTATTCTCCTCGTGCAGACTGCAGACTAGTGGGAGGGCTGATGGGGAGGAGAAAAATCAGCGGTGCTGCGCTGCCGTGCGTGGCGCCGCACGGGCCGAATGAAGGAATCAGCCTTCCTCATGCTCCGCCCCTCAGTTACAGACAGGCATAGATAGGATAGGATTGGATAGCATAG